>PVKM010025876.1:0-19690 GCA_004027735.1 Carollia perspicillata | reverse complement strand
CTGGGCCTCCCTCTGAGCAGCAGAATCTGGGCCAAAACCCAGCCTGGCCTGTCCCCACAGTGCCGGACTGCCAGGGGCCTGTCTACAGTGTTGTCCTAGTCAAGTACCAATGGCTGTTCTCTTTCTGTCACCCTAGGGTTCCCTGGGCCCGCCCGGCCTCCCTGGGAGAGACGGCAGCAAAGGCGTGCGGGTACGTGGGCTCCCACCACCCTTCCCACTCGGCAGTGCGGGGCCTGGGGGCCTGGCCAGAGCCCTCTGCCCTCCACAGGGGCAGCTCTCGCCAGGCCTAGGCCCAGGCTGGGGCTCGTTTGTGCATCTTCCAAGGTCCCTGAGGTCGGCCTCACAGTGATAACACCACTGGCAGCTGGTGCCCCTGGGCGTCATCTGTGAGTCTTCCGAAACCGTTTCTCAGTCAGTCGACAAGCAGTTCAGTACAAGGGGTCTCCTTGTTCCCAGTGCCCTGACTTGGAAGCAAGTCACAGTCCAAGGCTAAGGATTCACCCACGACCCCAGTTTGTTGCTGGAGGAGCCGGGGTGGGGCCCGGGAGGCACCCCACACCCTGCAGGGCCCGCTGCCGCCCTCTTGTTGGCCCCCCACTGTGCCTCTGCACCGGACCCCCATGCTCCTCCTCCCCCGGAACCCCGCAGCAGCCGGTTCCACTGCTCCCTCTGCGACTCTCAGCCATGAGTGGTCGGGCCTCACAGTGGGAGCCCTGACTCGTGGGCGCCTCCTGAGCCCTCAGCCTTTAGTGCACCAGGACAGGAGGTCTGGGGGGAGATGAGGAGAGAAAGGGGGTGCCACACACCTCCAGGCCCCCTTCCTCCCCTCCGAGGGCCCAGACTCTTCCTCCGTGAACAAGGCGGCACTGGCCATCACTCCTGTGGCCCAGCTTTGCTGCCCTGCTGTCCACACTCGGCCCTGCTGGCCTCCGCCCGGGAGTTCTGGTGGCTGAGATGGCAGTGCTGACCATGAGGACCAGCTGCTCTGGTCACAGAAAGGGGCTCTGAGGGGCTCTGGTCTATGACCGCTGGGGGTCGCTGCATCAGTGACTCGCTCTGAGCCTGGGATTGGCTGCCCCGGCTTAGGACTGCCGGTGTGCTGGGCCCTGGGAAGTGACCGTGTCCACTTTGTGTGCAGGGGGAGCCTGGAGAGCCAGGACTGCCTGGTGAGGTGGGCATGCGGGTAAGTGTGGCTTCCAGCTGTGTTCTGCAAGCATCCCCGGGGGATGCCCCCACACACCCCTGCCTAACCTCCTCGAGTCACCGCACGCTGCTTGGGGGTGTGTCTGTATAATTTTCCCTACATTCTAACAGAAGTGGATCCTGCCACACTCTGCGTGTATGCCTTTCGTGCACTAGGAGGTCAGGGGCCCCTTTCCACCCCAGCCCAGAGAGCTGCCTCTCGTTCTCCCCACTGAGGCTTGCTGCTCCGTGGGTGGCTGCTCCCTACTTATGCAGCCCCCCTACTCCCGGCCCCGAGGCTGGGTCCAGCGTCGCCTATTTCTAGCAGAGTGGGTGAAGCAGCGTGTGCACGTGCCTGTGTGTGTTTCTCTGGGGCTGTGGCTGTGTTTCCATTTCGGCAGGAGAGACTACACAAATTGGCGTGCCCTTAGCTGAGGAAATGCACGTTTTAATTTCAATAGCTTTGAATAGATGCTGCCACATGAATTGCTTAAAAGCTGCAGCAGTTCACGGTGCGGGCCACAGGGGCCCTCTGGGTTCTGTGGAGGGCTGCTGGGCGTGGCTAGGGCCTGTCCAGGCTCGGGCCCCGGGGCTGGGTGTGAACCCTGAGCTGCAGGCAGAGTCATGCTGATTGGCAGCCGAGTACCTGTCCTGGCCAGGTCATGGCACAAGGGGCGTAGGTCAGGGGACAAGGGGCACAGGGCAGGGGCCTGTAGAAATGGAATTGTGGTGCTGGCCTCCTTGGAGCTCAGAGCCGGCCCCCTGGTCAGCCCTTGAAGTCAAGCAGATCGGGGTGGATCCTGGCTCCACCAGGCAGGGGATGGCGTGGGTCTCAGCTGAGACGGCAGTGGCAGTGAGGGCCTCTCAGGGTGACATCATGGAGTGGCGTGGCTGCATGTGGTGGGTGACGGGCAGCAGGTGGGTGCTGCCTCACGCCCATTGCTGACTGAGTGTTGCCTCTGCTCCCACCTCTCTGTCCTGTTCCGCCCCTTCTTGTGAACTTGGCTCTGCAGGGACCCCACGGACCACCTGGGCTTCCCGGGGCCCTTGGCCACGTTGGACCTCCGGTGAGTATGGGTGTTTGTCTGGAGGGGTCCTGGGCCCTTGTCCAGGGTGGGGCCCAGCCTCTGTGTGACAAGTCCCCCCCTCCCCGCATCCACCCATGGAGGATCTGCACATGTCGACGGCAGTGGGGTGGTGCTGGCCGAACTGCAGGCTCTGGCCGGCAGTGGGGACTGACTCTGAAGCCACATTCCTGTCCTTGGCCAAATGACCTCAGAGGCTGGGGGTAGGGGTCTTCCTGTCTAGCCAGGAGGCCCTGGGTCACCCAGATCAAGGGACCAGCCTGGAGAGCTCACCTCCACCCTGGCAGGGGCCAAGCTGGGTGGCCAGGCCCGAGGGAGGAGGACAGCCCAGTGTGCGCACAGGGAGGCCTCATGGGGGCCCTTCACCAGTGTCCCAGACAGCCTGTGGGAGGGCCCTGGGCGGTGAGGATGGAGAGACTGGCTGAGACGCTGATTCTGACCTTCCCTCCCCTGCAGGGTCTCCAAGGAGAGCGAGGGGAGCGGGGAGCCCGCGGAGAGAAGGTATGTATAGTCAGCTTTCCGAGGGGAGAGGGAGCAAGCACCTGGGCCTGTCTGCCGTGTGCTGGTTTGTGTGTGGACATGTGTGCTAGTGTGTGTGTGTATGCCCATGACTGCCTGTGCAGTGAGTGCACATACTTCAGTGTGTATGGTGAGTGTGTGCACAGTGAGGGTGTGTGCTCAGGTGCGTGCGCTCCAGGTGAGGTCCCGGAGAGGAAGCTCAGCCGGTGTCCCTCTGGGTGCCCTCACTGCTAGGAGGGATTGTATCCATCACCTGCGGCTATGACGGGCATTGGATGAGTTTGTCTTTGTGAGTCCTTGAACAGCACTGAGCACATGCGCCATCTATTCAGAAGGTGGGACAACAGAGAGAGAGAGAGACAGGCAGAGAGAGAGGGAGGCATGAGTCTGGGCTCCGCGAGCTCGGCTTCGGGTGTGATTTCTGACTCCAGTGCTAACTTTCTGGGCGACTCTGGGACAGCTGGTCCCTTCTCTGCACCTCCGTTTCCCCATCTGTCCAAGAGAAACCTGGGCTGTGTGAAACCTTAAGCTCCTTCCCAGTTCTTGTACCTGATGGTCCTGAAACAGTCTGTTTCATCACGAACCTAACTTCCTACATCAGCAAGAAGGAAGTTTCCATTCCCCTCCGAGACTGGCCCGTCCAGCTGCCTGGCCTTGGCCGGTGTGGAGCCGGGCCAGAGCAAGCTGCCACCATCCGTCAGCCGGGCCAGTGCTGGACAGCTGCGTGGCCGCTGGGCATTCTCTGTGAGGGGAGCAGCCCTTGCTCTGGGCGTTTTCCGGAAGGTGCCTTGGGGTGCAGTGAGGTGTGCAGGCTCTGTGGGCACAGGGCCCTCCTGGTGATGGAGGGGCAGTGGGACCCGAGTGGGCTGTGCGGGAGCCACTGAACACAGAACCGTGGCATATTGTAAGGGGATCTAGTCAGTTACAAAGCGGGGTCCCCTCACCGCCGGGCCAGACTTGGGCAGAGCGGGCCCCAGCTCCATGGAGAACGTGCTCCCAGGACCACGTGGAGGGGCTGTGACAGCCGAGCTCCTGCAGCCCCAGATGGTTTTGCAGGGGTCCTGCCCAAACAAAGTGGCAAGAGCACCGGCTTCAGCATCAGCAGCATCAGACCTGCCCTGTGGCCCCACCTCTCCCGGCTGTGGGGCTGTGCCCAGGCTTCCAGACTCTCTGACATTTAGGCTGACACTGGCTGCCTCCGGAAGTGTCTCTGAGGGTCCGATGAAGCCAGCTGTGACAGCAGACACAGGACTGTCACCCTCAGTGCACATTGTTCTAGAAGGGTGGTTGTGGTTGGGGTCGCCCACCAGGCAGGACCGTGGTCCAGTATGGGTTTGAATCCCCACCGTGTGCTGGGCACACCGAGGTGTGCTCACGCCCTCAACTTGGCAACCCTTTTCGGAGCAAGCAGCGTGGAAGAAACCCACCGCAAAGCCTTTCTCGGGGAATGTGTCCACTAACATCCAGCACTCAGACTTCTCAAGGCATTAGCCCAGAAGACAGGCTGTAAGTGGGGCGCGTGCGCCCTCTGCTGTCGGGACTCGGGGCCGCATCCCGGGCGCCTGGCGTGGAGGGATTGAGACGCGGATACCCGAGGATGATGCTCTCGATCTCTGAGACCCTCTGCCTTTCCTGAAACCAGGGGCCACCTGTCAGGGGGTTGATGCAAGTTTTAAAGATCGCTCCTCTTTCTGCACCTGGTACTGGAAGGTGCTGTGGACCAGGAGAGCGTTTCAATGGATTTGCACACACACCTCCCAACAACAGGGGCACGTGACGGGCAGGGGAGATCTTAGCATTCCTGTGCGGCAGCCATCCGTTTTCTTGTTTTGCACCTTATTACTTTCACGCAGCGAGGAAATGAGTCCCGGCGAGGTCTCAACTCTTTGCAGACAGCAGCCGGAACTGGCTGAGTCGGATGCGGGCTCAGGCCTCCCCGCTGCTGGCCCACGGCTGTGCACTCTAGGCCCTCGTGTGCTCCTGCTCACACCCTTCCTCTCCCGAGACTCTCCCCTCTTGCTGGCCCCTTTCAGCTGATGGATCTCTCCCCTTCCCGTCTTCCATGTGGCCACTCTCGGCTCTGTGGAGTCGGTTTTCAATGTGCACCTTCCACGCTTCGGGCTCTGCCTAAGCCTCCGCCCGTGTGTTAGCTCACTGGTCCTCGCTGCAGCCTTCTCTCCGTAGTCAGGAAACCGAGTCGTTGGCCCAGGGTCACACAGCTTAGCTTGGGGGGCAACAGCCAGGCTTCGAGTCTGTGGGGTGAGGGTGATTGCTGGTCCCTGCCCCCCTGCACCCCCAAGAGTCCCGGCTGCCACTCAGCCTGTGCCAGGAGCCAGGATGGTGGCCAGTTGCCCAGGCTTTGTCCTCTGTCGTGCTTGTGTGGTCAGCACAGAGGTGACAACACCTGACACAGACAAACAGACACAAAGGAAAACTGAGCGTCCAGCCTTTGGGGGGAACACGCTCTCTCTCGACTGACCACTCACCCCGCTCTTCCTTACGGCTCCACCCACGCCCCAGGCGGGCTCCTGCAGGCGGTTCAGCCAGTGAGTGACCCTGCTGTGCGGACCACCGCCTCCCTCCTTCTGTCTCTGTCTCTGCTTGCTCTCGGTCACCCGCCCTCTCCTGCCCCTCTCTCGCTCTCCCATCCCCCGCTCACGAAAAGCCATGTCTGTCAGCACCCAGCGGCGTCCCTCTGGCCCCCTGCCCTGTGCTGACTAGCCCTGCAGACTGCTGACACCGCGTCCAGCCAGGCCCTCGCCGTGCGCCCGCAGCTGTGTCGCGTGGCAGCCAGGAGGAATCTTGGCTCCGGCTCCACTGACCTGGAAATGCCAAGGCAGGGAAGTGAGACACGGGCACTCGGTGCCCGGCTGGCCCTCCGCTTCAGGCAGAATGGGGGCAGTGCCCGGCTGCACCCCCGCTGAGCAGGCTGCCCTTTGCTGAGCCCCGTGTGGGGGGCCCTGCACTGGGGGATGGGCAGCGTTGGCTTTGGTCCTGGCCCCATCACTGAGTGTCCCTGGGACCCTGGACAAGAGACACCCCCTCAGGTTGTCAGTTTCCTCGCCTGTCGCGTGAGCCACTGGGTGCTGTGGGCTCGAAGGCATCGCCAACTCAGCCACTCTGGGAGCCGTGGGAGAGGCCGGCCTGCTGCCCCAGGGACTCCGCCCAGGCCCGGTGGTGGGTAGAAATGCAGACCCAGGGTCAAGGGCTCCAGGTTTCGGCTCCAGCGCAAACACGCCTCACGGGGGCTAAGTGGCTTTACCTCTGGGCCTCAGTTTCCTCCCCTGTTGTTGGCCCTCAGTCCAGCAACCTCACAGCATTCGGACGAAGAGAAGGTGAAGTGACAGGCGTGGAGTCGACGGGCAGAGAGATAGAGCGCAGGCAGCTCTGGGTCACCCCGCCTCACGGAATGGAAAGGCTTTCTGAAGAATCAATATGTGGCGGTGCTGGCAAATAGAAATGCGTCTCTCCTTCTTCTAGGATTTTGAAATAGTCCCTGGAGAATAGAAAATCTATTATGGTTAGGTTTACGTACGTATGAGAGGTGGAGAAACTACAGACCACACTGCCAATGAGGAGGGGGGTGGGGTCTTGGGGCGGCTGTAGGGATTCGCTGGGGCCATGCACTTGGAGCAGCCGAGTCGGGCTCCTCACCGCCACCCACCCCGCGCCCCCCAGCTTTTGCTTGACCTGGCCAGCGGCAGCTTTGCCTTCTGTCCCTAGACAGAGAGGACCATTTCCCGGGGCATCTATGCAGAGAAGACAGCCCACTACAGCCTCCCAGCTGTCTGTCTGGAAGTCCCGCCGTGTCCGCCGTCACCAGGGCTGGGCCGGAGGGCCAGACTCGGCCCCCTCGGGCAGGCAGCCCAAGGCGCACACAGCAAAATGAGCTGGAAGCCAAGCACCCTTTGTCATTCAGAGAAAAACAACATCCTGAAAGATATGCACCTTAAAAAGAAAAAAACAGCCACAGATAAAAATAAGCAATGAAGTCACAGAGAAATAAAAGGAGAGTTCAAAATAATTTTCAGAGGCAGTCTTCCAGTCATTCAGTGTTGGCCACCTGGGGGCCACACTGCGCATGTCGGGACAGGGCCCTGGGGACACGCTAACGTGTCCTGTCCTCACGTGAGATGCGGGGGCAGTAAACTGGGTGGTAAAGGCTCATTGGGTAGAGAGCAGGGGGAGCCCACTGTGAGACCACGTGGGAGGAGGGGAGGGCTGACACCCGAGGTGGAAAGGGCACAGAGGTGGCCCTGACACGAGCCCTGCAGGGCACTGGGGGGCCAGCGGAGGGAGGCTTGAGGGCAGCACGTGGGAACACAAGCATGTCCCTGTGCTGGAGGAGCTCGGTGAGGGGGCCGTGGCTGCTGAGCCTGCCTGAGCCCGAGTGCACCTGGTTGAGTGACCTTCCTTCAGCTGCAGTTTGGAGGTCCGACTAGGAGCGGGACCCTGGCTGGGACCACGAGACACAAGGAGTTGCCTGTGCTTGGGACACAGTGACCTCCATGGGCTTCAGCTCAGATAGCCAGTGTGGGGCGGGGGGGTCACCCACAGGAGGAGTTTTAGGTGGGTTGTCACCTCCCTCAGTCAGGTGCCTTTGAGGACAGGACCGTGCAGCCAGTGAGAGATTCACAGTCAGCTCCGTCTGGGTGCCAGCAGATGGGTGGGTGCTGGGTGGCTGTGTGGACGTAGGGCGGCCCAGCCCTAGCCAGCGATGAACTCTTAGGTCTACTCCAATCCCTGGTAAGGTGGAGGATGTTCACACCTGCTTACTGGGTGAATGGATGAGGAGTGAAACGTGCCCACAGGTAGGAGCTGCCTTACAGACCCACGCAGGCGTCACTCTGCCCCCACGAAGACTGGGGAGGTGAGGAGACTGGGCTTCAAAGAGGCTCCGTGGCCTTTCCTTGGTCACAGATTTGGAAAATGAGAAGCAGAGACAGAGACCTGGTTTCTCTGACCTTTGACCAATGCTCCTTGACCCCCAGTACACTTGAACGCTAGGGGCGTGTGTGTGTGTGTGTGTGTGTGTGTGGCGCCGAACTGGACCTGAAGGTGCCTGGTGGGGGGTGGAGCTGAGGGCAGTTGGACACCGAGGGCCTTTGCGTGCCTTCCCTCTTCATGATGTTGGCCCTGGGCATGTCCATCTGCTCTGCCTTTCTTCCTTTTCCTTCTTTCTCCAGGGGGAGCGAGGCCTGGACGGGTTCCCCGGGAAGCCTGGGGAGCAGGGCGCGCAGGTAGGCGGACACTGGCATGGGTGGGGCTGGGTCTTGTTGGAGGGAGCTCCTCCTCACTTCCTGCTGTGAGCTCCCACTGGTCACTCCAGGTGGTCCCTCCTGGCAACGGTGAGGAGGAGGGGGACTTGCCTTCAGCACCCCCGGTACCAGCCCCCCGGGGCCCCAGCTTTCCCCATCGCTGTGACAAATCCAGGCTCAGAGTTCAGGTGGCCCTTTCCCTCGTCCCTGGGCTCGGAGACCCCACTGGCCCTCGGCACCCCAGGATTCCGGCCCACACCGTGGACCCGGCCCTGCTAGCCCTGCGCCCAGGGCAGGCACAGCTGCTCGTCCCCTGACCCCCGGAGCCCAGGTGCTCTTTCGTCCCTCGTGTCCCCCAGGAGAGGTCGAGGCTTGCCTCCAGGGTGTTTCCCCTGCTGCAGCGCCAGTGTGGGTGCAGAGGGGCCATGTGTAGATGTCAGCTGAGGAAGAACTTTCTGGAAGTCTGGTCTAGGGGCCTGTGCCTTCGGGGGGAAAAGCAAATCAGAGCTTTGGGCCGCATCCCCTCTACCTGTCTGTTGCACTCACCTGCGCTGACAGCCCCCCTTCTCTCTCCCCTAGGGAAGTCCTGGCCCTCCTGGCGTGGCCGGGCCCCGGGGAGAGAAGGTAAGTAAGCCGGGGCCGGGGTGGGGAGTGTGGCTTTGGACAGATGGGTGTGTGACCTGCCACCTGGACACAGTGGGGCCCAGGGGGTGGCGGGGTGGGGGGCAGTGGGGGGCCAGGCTGGAGTTGTGGGAACAGAGCACAGGCGAACCTGGAGAGTCGGCACCAGGAGCTCAGCTAACAAGTAATTTCTGGTCACTGTATTTAAATGTGTTTTTACTCTGAGGAATAAAAATTCACTTAGTAAACAAATGCCTATCATGTCATATGCAGGCACAGTAAACTATTATGCTACTTAAATTGCTTCTGGACTAAGGCAGGCTGGGAATTTCAAACACAAAGGTCTTACAGACCCCTCTTCCTCTCCCTCCCCCCTCTGCAAGGCCTGCATAGTGTTTTGATTTTACCAGGGTAACCATTCCGAAAGCGTGCTGGGTCTTTCGTGAACAGACCACAGTGTCTCTTGTCGCTCTGGCCCCTGTTTCAGTGCCTTTTCTAACAATGCGTAGCTCAGGCAACGGGCCACGAAGGCCTTCCGCCTCCTGGCTGGACAAGCTCCGTGTGAGACTTGCTTGCAGGTCATGAGGAGCTTTGAAAGTGACCGTGAAGGTAATGACCTTCCCAAGTGTTTAGGTCACAGGGTGGGCGGAGGGTTTGGGGTTACAGCAGGAGGGGTGACTGGGCAGAGCCCGAGGCTCATGGACAGGCCCCTGGGAAAGACGTGAGACATGGGACTTTGGATGACGTGGGAAGAGGGAAGGGGGCGCAGGAGGGATGCAGGGACACTCTGATGGGGTGGTCAGAGGTACAAAATGTCTACTCAGTGTCCCTGAGCGCAGGGGAGGGTCGCTGGCTGCCTCGGATGTGCTCCTGGCACACACTGGAAATACAGGAAGAGGGAAAGGCCACTCGGGCTCCGAAGCAGACTGGGAGGACGTCATAAATAAGCAAACCGGCCCGCAGGCGGGGCAGCTGCGCCACCTCCACGGGGGCCTGGCGCTGCTGAGCTCCGTGCGGGCTGAGCTCCCTCCCTCGGGCTGCCCTTCAGGCTGAGTGAGCTGTTCTCTCCGTCTGAGTGTTTTTGGAATGGAGCTGAGATTCGCATTGTTATACTATCCTGGTGTCGGGATTTTAAAATGTTCTTGTAGTTCTTTGACACGATGCTAAGTCCTAAAATAAGTGATTTATTTCATGTCCCTAGGAAGAAGGGACCTTTGAAGTTTGGGCCTGGCCATGACTTCCTGCTACTGAGAGAGAGACAGGGTGCGGGGGAGGGAGAGGGGACTTGATGATCAGAAACCCTAAACTGCCACTGTGTGTGTAGCTTCCCTGGCCCCTCCTGTGTGGGAAGTGGCTGAGTTATTGTCGGGTACCATGGCGAATGACGCAGAGGTGGGGGTCGAGGCCGGGTCCTGGCATCATCTGGAGCGCTCGGTGGAATAACCGGGAAGCCCAGGCATTCAGGCGATGGTGCCTCTCAGCCCCTTTGGGGAGGTTGTCGTGGAGACGCACCCTGGGTGTTGACAACTTGAGGAAGTCCGGGGACCACAGGGCTGAGCTCCTTGACCCCTGGCTTTGCAGGTGAGGGCTCGGGCCTGGGCCAGTGGGGCGTCTTGTCCACAGTTAAAGCCTTACACAGTGTGATCAGTTGAGATTTTAGAAACACACCTGATGCTATGGGAAGAGAGGAGGCTTTTCCTCGTGCTGGGCCGCAGTGGGGACAGTGGAGTGGTGACCCCGTCCATTTTGGTGTCAGGGAAAACCTGTTCGGGGTCCGCCTGATAGAACCTCTCTGCCCGGGCGGCCGAGGGTGACAGAGGGGCCGTGAGTCACTCATTCGCGCTCCATAGCCTGAGGGTTCAGTGGGCACTTTCTTACTCACTCAGTGGCTCCTTCATTCTTTGCCAGCTCCATCAACAGCAGTTTCTGGAAGCTTCCCTGCTCCCTGAGCTAGCCCCTGGGAGAAAATGGAAAGCTGTGTCCCCAGGCCACAGGCGGGGACATTGGCTGCAGGTGGTGTCCTTGTTCTAGGCAGGGGGGAGCAGAGTGACAGCAGTGAGGACTTTTCTGTTGTCCCAGTGGACACACAGGCTTTGCATAAAGCCAGGCTGTAGCCCCCAGCCAGGGGGTCTGATCAGCCCCAGTCGTCCCCACTCGACCTCTTGGAGGGAATGGAGAAGGAGACAGGACGGGTCCTGTTCCTCGTGACTTGTTGAGATGGAGGAGGATCGGCACAGCGTCTGTGCTGGTTCTGTCTCTGGAAACAGTCACCGCATGCCGACCGTGGGCTGAAACACGGGCCTGGCAGGAGGGATGCGCTGTAAGGTGTTGTCTCTGCTCTTGGTGCGTCTGGTGCAGGCAGGTGCCTGTGCGACCGTGCACGGGGGCTGCTCCTGAGCGGGACGTGGCTGTGAAAGGACCCACCTGGGCCCTGGGCCGATGTGACAACAGAGAGAGCCAGTCTCCTCCCTCAGAACATCTGGGAGCACCGCAGCAGGGAGCACGGCCAGCGTGGTGGCCTTGTGCGGTGGCCTGCAGAGGAGGGATGGCCCTGTGGATGTGCCTGAATGCGCAGGGACCTCAGAGCAGTGGGGGGCAGTGGGGAGAGGTGGCAAAACATGCCCTCTGTTGAGATGGTTGTCATTTCTCTGCAGGGTGACATGGGGCCTGCAGGACCCCCGGGTGTACCGGGCTCCGTGGTAAGTGGGGCTGTCCTCGGCGGCTGGAATCTTGGGCTCCCAGGCCGGTAGCGTTGGGTTGGTGGAAGACTGCCCATCTCAGCAGAGTTCTGTGAGGGCACAGGCTGCCCCCCTAAAAGTGGGGCAAAATCAGCTGGAAATGGCCGCATGACAGCATGCATGTGGACACCCTGAATGGAGCCCAGCGAGCTTGGCAACTGAGAAGATGCCGCCCCCTCTGCTGACGCTGGTTTGTCCCTCAGGTGCAGAGAGAAGGCCTGAAGGGCGAGCAGGTAAGATGGACGTGGGCCCTCCCGCTGTGGGGCTGTAGGTAGGCGCAGAAACAGAAAGGCCATGGCCACAGCCTCAGGGTCGAAACTGCTAGTTGAGCTCGGGAGGAGTGCGGCAGAGAGGTGTCCATGAGTCTCTCTGCCAGGAATGCCGGCATCCACCCTGCACCTCCCTGTGCCTCGGGGTCCCTGTTGGGAACTGTGGAAGTGGACTCTGGGTCAGCAAAGGGTCATGGGTGGGGGTGGCCCTGGTCCTACGGGAGGGAGTCGTGGCTAACGCATATTTGGCTTGTGTCACCAGGGGACTCCAGGACCGCGGGGTCACCAGGGCCCCCCCGGGCCTCCCGGAGCTCCGGTAAGTGCCCCCACCCTGGCCCGGGGTCTGTTCTGAGCACCTGCAGGTGGGGGGAGGCAGTCCTCTCATGCCCCAGCGCCGTGCCATTTCAGAAGCTCATGACACCACCCCGAGGGACTGGTGATGGTGTCGCCATCCTGCATGGCGGGGCGGGCGGGGCAGCGACTGAATCCTGGAAGAGGGAAGAGACCGGCCGCAGGTCATGCTGTTCCCAGGTGTGAAGCCCAGGTGCCCGCCCTCAGAGCCCCGGGTCCCAAACAGGCCACGACGGCCGGGGTTTCAGATGTTCAGTCTGGTGGTTTAGTGTCTGTTCTGACAAAATAGACGGACATATCGGGTGCGGCGCTGGCTGCTCCCGGGTTCTGATCGATGCTGACTTTACGGTGGCCTCAGCCTTTGGTTCGGTTTCCCCTCCATTAGGGGCTTAATGACGTGTAAAGAACCACGGGGGAAGAGGCCACGGGCAGGGCCTCCGCGGTCGTCCTGGGCTGTGCGTGCCGGCAGGCGGGATAATTAATAAGCACATGGAGACTCCCAGGTCGGCGACAGCCCCGCCCTCCTCGGGCGGTAGCTGCTGTCGGTCTCAGGTGATGGGGTTTTACTGCAGGAGATAAGACAGTTCTCCGTCTGAAGTGTCCACAGATCCTTTCTCTATTTTGCCGGCCAGGCCCAGTCCTCACTAGGATAGAAGTGTTGCGCGTCGCTGGGGTAGCACCAGAGGAAACTTAGAAGGTGTTTCCTTCAGCTCCCTGCCAGAGACTTTGGTCAGGAAAGCCACCTTCCGTGGCCATGACCTTAGACATCTTGTTTAACCTGCTGCGGGGCCAGGGTCCAGGGCCCTCCCCCTGTGTTGCCGCCGTCGAGAATGTAACGCAGGCCCTGCGGTATCTCCTGAACGGCGGGCTCTGTGTGCGTGTGATTTTCAGACTCACAGTCGGCCCGAAGTGAACCTCTGCACTGTCGTGTGTGTTCATAGGCAGACACGTGCGGGTGAAGCCTGCAAGGGGGAAGGTGTGTTTTCCGCTCTCGCCCGTGAAGCCACTGGCGCGGAGATGCTGAGGGGCTCGTACGGGGGCACACGCCTACGGAGGGGTGGCACTGAGCCTTGAACCCCGAGCTGTCTGTCAGCCCCCGTGCCTCCTGGGGCGTGTGGAGGAGAATCCCTTCACCTCCTGGCGCCCTCGAAGGAGGAGCAAGCTGGCAGTGTGCGGGCCAGCTCACTCGGGGCAGCCGCCCTCACTCCGAGGTCTGGGGTGCAACAGTGGGCGCCCCTCCCCCGCAGGCGCATTTGACCGTGATACACCAGGCCGGGAGAAAAGGAAGAAGCTTCCAACATTTGTGGCCCCTACTTTATGTCAAGCAAAATAGGAAGGCTGGTGACGGGGGGATGAAAACGCGCGGGCGGGTCTCGTGGTTTAAGGAAGGAGACCTGAACAACAGAACTGCGAGCACCGCGTGCCGTCGTTAGGGGCTGGGTGAGAGCCCTCTGCACCTGCGGCTCCTCCAGACCGGCGGACAGAGCGAGGAGGGCGGCCCCGGCCTTCAGCCTCTGCCGCTTGCGGCCCCATGGAGCTGGCCGGGCTCCCGAAGGGGGGTCTGGAGTAGGTGCTTTTCCTAGACTGGATTTAGCACTACGCGTGGCGCTGGTGATGAACCCCCCCTTGGAAGGAGTCAAACAAAGCAACCAGTGGCCTCCCCCTGAAGGCCCGGTTAACGGGGGACAGCGGGTCTGTGAGAGGATCAGCGTAAGGCCAGGGCCAAGACCTCTCCCAGCCCCAAACCCAGAGTTTGTTGTGTGCTGGGGACTCACAGACCCGTGTAGGGAGGGGCCCACAACACAGATTCAGGTGGGAGCTGACTGCAGCGTGCTCTCGTGAGGAGCGATGTGGCCGAGGAGGGCACTTGGCGTCAGGAGCCAGGACCTCTGGTTTCAGGTCGCAGGTCTTCCACCATGTGGGCTTGAGTCTTGGTGGCGTGATGCGACCTCTCTGGTCCTCCGTTACATCACTCCCTCCCTGGAGATCACCACCACCTTCAGCATCGCCACCATCTCTATCCGCCCATCAGTGTGCCTCGGGGGTTCAGGGAGCTGGCGTGCAAGGTGGTGCTCTGTGCAACCTGGTTGCTGTCCTGTCCCCGACTCCCACGGCCTCATCTGCCCCTGCGGGTCCCCAGCAGCACTACCCCAGGGCCTTCCGCACCACACTGGCTCCCTAACCGTTCATTGGATTGACTCCAGTGGGGAATCTGGCGTCAGTGCTTCTGCTGGGAACAGGAAATGCAGAGTGTGTGTTAGCAGTCCCAGGGAGAGGAAAGCGTCTCCCGTTTTCAGATGGGAAGAACGCACCCGCTCCGGCCCCCGAACCCTGGGGCTGCCGACCAGGCCCGCCCCTCCCATCCTCCCCCAGAGGCTGGCTCAGGCAGTGGGGCAGTGCCTGGCTGAGTCTCGAAAGAGAACCAGCTGGTGTTTCTTGTCGCTTCTGTGGGGTCTTGCCTCCCTGTGTGCCCGGAGGGCAACAGAATAGCCCTGGGAGGGAGGGAGGGAGGGACCTGCAATCACTGCTGTTTGTCTGTTGACGTATTCATCTCCACGGAGTGATTCAGAGGGAAGGCCTTGGGCCTAAATGAGGTCCCTCACCAGTTACGCCGAATCTGGCAATAGCAGACGCTTGTGTGGCGGGGACATTCATCGGAGAGGAGGACACTGGGGCGCAGAGAGGGGGTGTTTCTGGTCACAGTGCACCGGGCACGTTGTTGGCAGAGTCAACGGGGAGGGTCTCACCGGCCCGCTCACGCGCCACGCCTCCTTCTACCTGCCCCCATCCGGGCACGAACCACACACTGTCAGGCAGGTGGCCTGGGCGCTGTGTCAGGGATTTTGTACCCATTCTTCTTGCGGCTTGCACAGCCGCTTGGCAGGTGGGTACGACGCATCATCCTCACTCCAGAGATGAGCTCGCTGAGGCTCGGGGATGGCAGGGGGCCTGTCCGAGGTCACGGTGCAGGTGTGTGGTGTGGGGGCTGGGGACAGGACTTGAATGAGGGGAGTACGACCTCTTCCCGCACCGATGGTCTTGCTCACTTGAAGTGGTCCTTCTCGGACAATTTCACTTGTTCGGGCCGACTCTCCTGTACGGCCCATCGCCATTGCCCTGGAGTCGGATGACCCCGGCAGTTCTCGCTGAGCCCGGGGAGGAGCAGAGGGCTCAGAGCCGAGATGCTTGGGCTCCAGACACTGCTTTTGTGCGCACATCACACAAAGCCCTAAGGCAGGGCATGTGGTTCTCATGTCTCACCTTTAAAGTGGGCGCGGTTTTGCCTGCGTCTCGAATGTGGTCAGGTAGGGCCACGGTCGAAAGTCCCATAGACCGGACAGAACAGGGTGTTTTCTTCTGCCTGATCTGCCAGGCTCCCCATTGGAATGGGCCGGCGTCTCCCCACCCAGGGAGAGTGAGGGCCGGGCTGTGGTGTTGAACCCTGGATTTACCAGTATTTCATTCTATTCTCTCTCCCCTCCGGAAGGGTCTGATGGGTCCAGAAGGCAAGGATGGACCTCCTGGCTTGCAAGGGCTCCGGGTAAGTAACCCGTCTTCCCTGCCGTGTCCGGCTCACCCATTCTGGCCCCGTTCAGCAGCTCAGACCGAGGGAGGGAAGCCAGCTCGTGAGTGGAAAAGGGTGGGCTGATGGGTAGACTGAGTCCGTCAGACATGGCTTAGGACCTCCTGTGCATTCAGCCCTGCGTCAGGTCCCGGGGAGAGGGGCAGGGGCTTGTCGTCTGCCCATGTGTGAGCAGAGCCCCTGCAGAAGGAGGCCCGGTGCTGAGAGAACACGGACAAGGGGCGCCTGGCTGACCGACCCAACCTGGGAGAGGCCAGGGCTCCTGGGGCGGGGTGACGCTGCAGCTGAGTCTTGAGGGAGAGTGAGAAAGCCGGGCGGTGGAGGGCAGAGAGCTGCCCGCAGGCTGGTAATGACTCTCAGCGCCACACGGTCACCAAGCCTCCCACGGCCTCATGGCACTCCACCGAACCCAGCTTCACCCCCCATCCTGTCCGGACTGGGAGGGCCTCACGTGTCCGATGGGGAGCGGAGCTCAGCACATGAGCTGCGAGGTCACGTGCTCTGAGGGGTGTTGTGGTTAAGGGGTCATGTGATAGAGGGGTGTGGAGGTGCCCTCCTTGGCGTCCCTGCAGGAGACCAGAACTGATCCTCAACTCTGCGTCCCAGCCCTCAGCAGGGAGCCTGGCACGGGGGGCACTCCAGTCCCCATTTGCTGGCCTACAAGGAAGATATAGCACCTTTTTTCAGTTCACACAGGGAACAGCCCAGGGCACCAGCACGCAGGGGGGATGTGGGCAGCCCTGGGGGAGCGAGCTCGCTGCACCCGAGGTTTAGGTCCGGAGGCCAGGTGACCACTGGCCAATGGGTAGGAACGGGGGTCGAGCCTCCGACAGAGGCTGCCTCTGCTTCCCTGCCAGGCAGATGGGTCAAGGCCAGGTCGCCCTCTCTTCTGTGCAGTGGGGGCATCCTAGACTTGGCAGGGAGACGCAGCTGTCCCCTTCTTAGCTGACCCCTGGGGGTCCCTGTGTAGATGTGAGCCCGCTGACTTTGTTACAGGGGGAAGCTCCCCACCTGGTAGGGCTTGGCCCAGGTGGGCAGCAAGATGGGGTGGCCATTGTGGCCCCCATTCTCCCAACATGCTCGGCGGCAGTTCTGTGCGCCATGCAGCTGGTGTGCAGGGGACTGAGCCTCGTCTGGCATTGAGCCACCACAGCGTGACTTTTCCTGGTGGGGTGTTGGGTGGTGGGCGGGACCCCGATGTGGGGACGACTGGAGTGGCTGTGTATCCGGCATCTTTCCCCAAGTGGGTCTCATTTGGGGGACGGACCTGTTACCTGGAGCTGGCTTGTTGAGGGCCGTGCCTCCTTGCCCATGACTTCTTGGCCCCCCAGAAGTGCCCATTGTTCCCCAGCGGTGGCACTTGTCATCTCCAGCAACACCCTTATTCCTAAGAGTGATGCCAGCTGCCACCGTGCAGTGCCCACCCCTGACACTGGCCAGGGCCTTGGAGAAGCACAACAGGATGGAGACCTGAGAGGCAGGCAGACCCGGAGAGCTGCCAGGTGGAGGGGAGGAAAGACAGGGAGGGATGGTGTTCACTGAGCTGCTGGCTCCTGGTAAAGCACTTCCATGCTCCCTCCCAGCAGGGCTGGGCAGGACCTCAGAGGGGACCTGGCCCCAGGGGCCAGGGGAGCTGCCCAGGACTGGCTGTCTCTGAGGCCTGGCTTCTCCCTTCTCCCCTCCTTCCACGTGTCCGACTGTCCAGAAAGCCCAGCTGTGCTCCTGGTGCGCCAGCGCTGGGCGAAGGGCTTCCGGAGTCTCTGGGGACATGAAGGTCTCATCCTCCATGAGCTCACAGCCCCGAGGGCACAGGGGTCTCGCAGAGGGACGGCACTGAGAGAGGGAGTGGGGGCGGGGGACAGGCGGCATCAGAAGTGGCCTTGCTGGAGTGAGCAGGTGTCAGGAGGAATTGCTAGGGCGCTGCAGGGAGTAACTGGGGTGCAGGAAGTGCCCCGGAGAGGATGCTCTGTGGCAACCGTCAGCGCATGTCTGGACTCTCGGTCCTCCGGAATGCGGGGTGCGGACCCGGCTGGGGCAAGGACCCGGCTGGGGTGTAGCTCCGCCCGCTTCACACTGGGGCCCTGGGCGACCCCCTGTCCTTCCTGTTCTGTTTCTTTTTCCCATCTTTGCTATTTTTCTTTTCCCTCCTTTGCCCATTCACTTCTCCCCTGTCCTTCCTTCCTTCCACAATTTCATCTGTTCAACACGTGTTTCTTTAGTGTCTGCTGGGCTCTGGGCATCACTGTTCTAGGCAAGTGGGATCCTCTGGTGAGAAGGATAACAATCCCTGCCTGGTGATGTTTACACACCTGGCAGGCAAGATGTGAACGAAACAGTTAGCGTTTAAATAGACAGTGTGGGACATCCCCACTGAGAAAGTCACATTTGAGCAGGCTCTCGGAAGGTGAAGGACTTGGACACGTCAAGCTGGGGGACAGCACAAGAGGCAGAGGAAAGAGCTCCAGCAAATGTCCTGGGGCAGCGCTCGCCGGGTGTGTTTGAGCCCGGAGACCTGGTGGTGGCAGAAAGCGAGGGCCCGACCGGAGGAGACGGGGTCAGGAAGATGGGGAGCCAGGTCACGCTGGGCCTCGTGGGCCACAGTGAGGACTGTGGCTTTTACTGTGTGACATGTGGGGCCATCGAATGCTATGGAAAAGTTAAACATCTACAAAATTAGGGAGAAGAGTGAGATGAACCCCCACAGACCTGAAACCCATTTAAACACTGTCAAATCACCAGTCAAATTGCTTCCTTTACCCCAGTGCCCACATCGCCCCACACTGGGTTAGTCCGACACGTCACGTCCCGTCTCTGGATCTTTCCGCACGTGTCACTCAGGGAACAGGACACGGAAAAGAAGCGAAAGCCTCGCGCCATCCCCCCGCCTAAATCTATGAAGCCTTTCATCGTCTGTCTACCTGTGTCCCGACTTCTCCGACTGCCTCACGCGTTTCTGGGTGCAGCCAGGTTGCAGCCGGATTGGGGTGCAGGGTGGCGTGGCCTGGTTTATGCTCTAAATGCCTCTGTGTGGCTGCTGTGTGGAGAACAGCCAGCAGGGGAAGAGGCCCGTTAGGAGACGACCCCATGACCAAAGGGAAGGGTGGTGGCCCAGAGCAGGGCAGAGGCTGGGCCGGGCGGTGGGACCCCGAGGCAAAGGCAGAGCTCCTGGTGTGAAGGACCCGGTGTCTGGCAGGCACCGTAGCTAGGAGTCACCAGACAGGGTGATTACGGGTGTACCTGGAGCACGGGGGACCCTCCCTTGTCCTGCTTCCCCTGGTGAATTGAATGGAGGATGGTGACCAAGGGTGTCTGCAGGGTCCCCTGGACCTCCAGGGGTCGTTACGGGTTCCCTGACTCGAGCTTTGTTTTGGCCCGTGGGTTTCGCTGGGTCAGTGGCCACACCTGTGGGAAAGCTGAACAGAGGCCCAGCTGACGGACGTTTCCGTGGGTCCTGAGCCTCTGGCTGAGCCAGGAGAACTGAGACAGTGACTAGTGGAAGAAATACCTCTCTCCTTCCCTTACGGTGACTTGTGCCTCCCTCCGCATCAACATCAGCTGAAACAGAACTCCTCCGTGTCACTGTGCACGCTTGGGCTGTAACAGGGTGGAGGCGGGACCCTGATACCACAGGGACCTGGGAATCTCAAGTCGAGGCTGGAACGAACTCTGGGCAGGGAGAGGGATGTGGGTCCTTTGTTGTAGAGGTTAGCTACGGGCAGACAGCGTGATCCCCAGCCAGGTAAATATATTCACTGGGACAAAGCTGGTATTTTTCCACCAGGGCAGTGAAAGGGGCAGGCCAGAGCCAGCCATCCTCTGAGCCTTTGGGGCAGCCTTGGGAGCTGCACGCTGCCCCCTGCTGGACGATGTTAGGCAGTGGTGCCAGGCTGGGCCCCTTCCTTAGAAAGGCAGGGAAGGTGCTGCCTTTCTCCTTGGGAGGCTCCCCTTTCCTCCTGCTGCTCTGAGCCAGGCAGTAGTCATGGCTGAAGCAATGGTGATGCAATGGTGGCATCTGAACCCCCATGTTCCAAAGGGGAACCAGCCTGGCTCAGGGCCACTGAGCACCTGAACCCTCACCAGCTTC
>PVKM010025875.1:0-19678 GCA_004027735.1 Carollia perspicillata | reverse complement strand
GCAAGATGAGTGCTGCCCCCGTCCATCCTGCCCTGAAATGCACACAGACTGGGCCCATCAGGTACTCCTGAATCAGGGCAGCCAGACAGAGGAGGAGACAGTCGGCCTGGCTGAAAGCACGATCGAGAGCCGTAAGAAATCCGGATCTCCTCAGTTTTCCTACAGAGCCAAGTGACGTGACCTTTCCCTCTTTCGAAGAAGCCTGGATGTTTACTCTCTCAAGATCTTAAGTGAAAAACAGTTGTGCCTTGAGAGTATGAGGCACAAGGAAGGCTAGAGGTGATATTCCAATAATGAAAACGACGGACTGGAGTGACAATTTGCCTGTTGCAAAGTAAGCCCCCAGTTCCTTTCCCTATTCAGACCATGGAGGTCAGCTTTACATAACACACTCAAACAAGAGATTAAAGTCTTCCTCTCTGGGGAAACTGGTCAGATCAAGATAAGAAAACCTCCAAGGCGTATAGACATTGACCTTGGGTTGTCCCACAAATAAACAGCCAGATCTCCGCCTGATCAATTTACAATGAAATGCATCAGTTGACAGTTGCTACTGCTCCACCAGCACCACCCCTGCTGCTAAGAACCAGCGATGACCAGGCATTTGAGAACACATTTAAGTGGAGATCAGAGATACAACAGGAAGGAAAGACAGAAAAAAATAGATAATGCTATGTAAGAGTAGAGGAAAACATAAGAATTAGTTAATATCAAGGAAAAATATCGCTTCCGCTACATTGCAAGTGGATATAGTAGAACAAAGACTCTGAAGAAAAAGAAATATTAGAGATAAAAATGATACTAGCATAAGTTAAAAGTGCAGTAGGCATATTTAAAGATAAATTAAGGAAGAAGAACATAAATAGAAAGATAATCTCTTTAATTACACTTGGAGAAAAAACTTAAAAACATCACAGAAATGGAGATCACATCGAGGGTTATCAGCGGGGGAGTGAGAGGGGAGAGAGGGGGAGAAGGTACAGAGCGTAAGTAGCATAAATGATAGGTAGAAAATAGACAGGGGGAGGTTAAGAATAGTATAGAAAATGTAGAAGCCAAAGACCTTCTATGTACGACCCATGGACATGAACTGAAAGGGGGGAATGCAGGTGGGAGGGGGTGGGCAGGGTGGAGGGGAATAAAGGTGGGGGGAATGGAACAACCATAATAACATAATTAATAAGAGATATTTTTAAATGTTTTAAAGGGATAAAGACATGTCCACTATCTCTGTGTCAGTTAAGGATCTAGTAATTCATGTATACATAGAACACACACTCACACACACAAGTGACATGGAGTAATCTAAAGACTAAACTCTGGATAAATTGTTAATTCATTCATTAATTATGCTACTGGTTATACTCAAGTATTAAAAGCCAATTTTATAAGAATCTTTTTCTTATTTTCTCCAGTGACCTTTGCCATATCTGTCTACCAATGTGCTAGTGTATGTAACACTGGGTAAATTGTATTCTTCATGTTTCCATGTTGACAGTAGAATGGTTCTAATATTGGGTTTGAAATCCAAATGGGTTTTTCAATTTCCCTTCATACATGTCTAATTGAAGCAAAGGCTTTAACTGATCAAAAAATAACAAATTCCATATCTCTGTGTTATGTGCCTTGGAGTAAATACATAAATTAAATATTTTTGTGTCAGGATTCAATATCTTGTGTCGGCTTGTCTTGAGAAATATTTCAACTGAAAGCAATGTGAACAATTAAATGTTTATTTATTCATAAATATAGTTTATTATCTTGCTGGTGACATTTAGCAGCTAGTTGTATTTTAAAAGAAATTGTGGGTATTGCCATTTATTTAATAACAGAACTAACAGAGCCGTGGAGGGAGTTACGAAGAAGACAAATGAGGCTTTGGTGAGGCAACTGCTCCCTTGTGGGTTAACCATTCAAGACCATGAGTCAATGAGCTGTGCGAAAGTTGGAAGTTTGCTTGCTATTAATGCTTTTCTAGGCACTAAATTCGTATGTAATATAAATACTCTATCTGTAGCACACGAGTGCTGGAGGCTCCATGAGCCACTTGAATGGCAAACCGTTAATATATTACTTTCTGTCCTTCTGTTTCACTCATTTGGTATTTGTTGGAAAAGTTTAACTGCTCTAATGCTCTTTTAAATAATTAAAATGCTTGTTTGCTGCATTCTCCCCTTGATATAAAAAAATGGCTGAAAATAATTCATCTTGAAGTTGAGTAATAGCCATGGCTTTGTGTTACAGGAACATAACTAGCTTGAAAAATGTTTTAAATGCCCTCTCAATTAAATTCAAATGGTAAATGAGACCTTTTATTGGTGTGGGGCAAACATGTTCTGCTATTACACACTCTGCTGTCAAATTTATTTCCTTCTAAGAATAGCATCAGTTGTTTCTAATCCGAGATTCTTAGAAGTTCAGCTATCATTCTTGAACCAAAGCTTTTACTAAGAATCAACTCTCCTTGGCAAACATAACAGACACTGAGTAAAGCCCTGGAGGGCAGGGAAGCCAGCTGAGTCACTGTGGCATCATCTCACGGTGGGAGGTCACAGTGGAGATTTAATGAGTCCCAACAAAATGACTAAAACTGCTTTTCTTGAAACACAGCACCTGACAGCTCACTGGGGATCGGACGCTCGTCAGAGATATGCTCATAGACCTGAGTTCTCTCTAGATAGGTCATCATATTGCTCGTCACCTCCTGAAGGATTTTCCTTCTCAAATCACTTTTGTCAACGAATTACCATGACCACTTCCTTTCTACCTAGAATCTATCTTTCCAGGGATGTTGTGAGAATGAAACTCATTCATTTACCTCTCATCCACTAATTCAAGGTTATTACTGAGTGCCCGCTCTGTGCCAGACATTATTCTAGGTGCTCAGAGTATAGCAGTGAACAAAGCCCCCCACCCCACTCTGATGCTTAACATTGAGGGGCTCGGAATAAGAGCACAAATGGTCCTGATTTACCATATGTCTAGGTATTTAATAGTTATACATCAAGTTAACAAATGCCTGAATGACACACAATTTTATCTTCCTACCCTAAAAAAATATGCCTGTATGATATTCAGGTTCAAATTTAGACTTCTCAGATTCCTTGAAATTCCCCACTACAACGTGGCATTGTGAAGAGTAGAGCAAGCCCCCAGCCTCTGGCCCCCAACAGAAGCCTTCCCTCCCTCTACCCCTCACTCTCTCCCTCCTTCTTCCCTGCAAAGGGCTTCCTGCAACTTGTATGGAATCCTCTAGGAATTCTCTAAACCTGTTCAAGCTTGGTCAACATTTTCTGAAAATAACTCTTGAGCCCAGGGGTGCACTCAGAAAGAGGCCCATGCAGACCCTAGAAGAAGGCTCAGGGTCAATCAAGAGAGGAATCCCAAGATTATTGGTATTCCCAGTGACCTAGAAAGGGGTTTAGTTCTCTGGGTGAGTAGACCTGTCCTCTCTCCTACCAGAGATTAGCATTTCAGGCCTTCTCCTGTAACTCTAGTACTCAGAGCCTGACTGGGTAAACCATGAGGGCAAACCAACTAATAAAGAGTGTCTCCTACTCTTGGGGACCCTCCCAACCCATTTTGTGGACTTGGCCTTTTCTTCCCTGCCAGTAGAAACATCTGAGCCCTCCTTGCCATTTGTTTTTCTTTTTTCTAATTTCTTAAGGTAGAAATTTAGGTTGCTGGTTTCAGATCTTCTTTTGTAATATAAGTTGTCACGGCTAGAATTATACCCTGCCCCCCAAATCCATATACTGAAGTTCTAACCCCCAGTACTTGAGACTGTGATCTCATTTGGAACTAAGTTCTTCGAGTTGTAATTAGTTAAGTTCCAATGGATCATTCTGGAGTAGGGTGGGCCCCTAATCCAATATGATGGTGTTTTTGTAAAAGGAGAAACTTGAACACACACATGCATACAGGAAGAAAATCTCATGTGAACACAAAGACGGCCATCTACAAGCCAAGAAGAGGAGCCTGGGACAGATTCTTCCTACACAGCCCTCAGAAAGGAACAACCTCGCCAACACCACGGTTTTATACTTCCAGCCTTTAGAACAGCGAAACAGTACATTTCTATTGTTTAAACCACCTGGTTTGTGGTATTTTGTTATGGTAACCTTAGCAAACTAGAACATTTTATTGCTGTGAATTTCCCTCTAAAGTACTGCACTAGCTGTATCTCACAAATTTTGCTGTTTGGTATTCATTTTTGTTCCATCAAAATATTTGCTGGCCCTTGAGATTTTCTTCTTTGATCCTTGGATTATTTAGAAACATGCCATTTAATTACCAAATATTAGGAGATTTTCATTAATTGTCTGTTATTTGTTTGATGATTAGTTCCATTAAAGTTAAAACAAAATTTACAAGATTTCAATCATTCGAACTCTAAAGATTTGTTTTATGATGGATGATGTAAATGTATTTTGGTAAATGTTCCATTTAAACTTGAAGAGAATGAGTACTCTGTTCTTCTGGGGTGGAGTATTCTAAAAATCTCAATTAGATCCAAGATACTTAATGCTGTATCTTTTACCTCCTTGCTGATCCCCTCTCCATTTGTCCTACTGATTATTCAGAAAATGGGGTGGACCTCTCCAACTCTAACTGAGAATCTGATCTGCCCATTGTGTCCTCCAGTTCTATCATCTTTTGCTTCACACATTGTGAAGTACTCTTGTAAGGTGCGTACACACTTAGAAATGTTACGTCTCTCTAGAGACCCAACTCTTGCCATTTATTTCTATGACTTTTCTAAGCTCTGAAGTTGACATTGTGTGATATTAATAAAGGTATTCTAGCTTTTTTACCATTAGCATATGCATGGTCTACCTTTTCTGTCCTCTTACTTTTAACCTCCTTATATTATCATGTTTAGAGTGGGTTTCTTATAGACAGCATCGATTCGAGAGAGATTCAAATGCCAGTGTAACTGTCCAGTTCCTCCTATGCACCAGGCACTTTCTAGATGCCGTAGATCTCGCATAAAGTTTACACTCTTCTTTATGAAGTCTAAGCGGAGAAAATTTACTTTTTAGTTCGGTACATTAAATTTGCATTCTGAAGTCAACTTTAATCCCCATAGGGGGACAATATATTCATAATGCCTCACGTTAGTCTGCCCTGGAAGGTGAGCGTGGTGGTCCGAGCAGGCACTTTTTCTTTGGGGCAGGATTACAAAGGAAACTCGGGGACAAATGCGGGCATTAAAAAGTGAGTTAAGCATTGACGACGATGAGCTTTTTCTGCCTGGATCTGTCAGCCATGCAGTTTTCTGCCGGAACTGAAGCCTGTCTGAAGCGCCTTTCTTCTGACTGACTTTTCTTTATTCCATTCTGACCACCAGTTTTCTGATGGTAACTGTTAGCATACAACTCCATTCCATGGATCGGTTTCCAAAATTATAGCTTGTTTTGTGATGATTACAACTCAGAGGGTTGTTTCCTGGTTGATTCACACTGTCAGTCTGCAAATCACTATGTAGTAAAGGCCAGTTCTGTGGAGGTTCCTACAGATGGCTAATTTCTTAAGGAGGCTTGTCTTTATTTTTATGTAGTAACACTTCCCCAGCCTCATCTTAGACACTGGAATCCATTTAGTCTATAAAAGAAATGTCAGGCTTCACTCCACTGACAGCAAAGCCTCAGACTTCAGACTCTAAGGTCAGAGTGGTAACAGAAGATAAATGAAGCAGACTGAACTAGAGGAGGAGATTCCAGAAGTGAGTAACCAGGCCAAGGCCAAGTGAGGACTGATGATGGAAGGCCAGTAATGAGCTATAGAGGATGGGGGATAATTTCAAAGATGGTGACGCATGGTGGGAGCACATGGACTTTTGACTGATGTAAAAGTTCAAGGTCAAAGAGCTGTGGTCAAGCAAGAAGTGAGGTATTCATCGTTGGAGATGACCAGAGAGATACAGATTCCCAACTTTTCAAGAGGCTCAAAAGGCCAAGCCATGGCACCAACTAAGGACAAAGACTCAGAGAGACAATACAAGGCTCCAGTCATTAGACTGAGTTTGTGTTGGGAGTTGGATTCACTAGTAAGCAATGATAAAGATTGGCACCCAGGAATTTTATTCAGGACACTCATGAAAACATGAAAGGAAGGAGGCAAAATTAAGGACAGAGAAGTTGCACCATGATGCCATTTCAGCCAAATTCTCAGCTGAGATTACAAGGAGCCTTCTGAGTGTTGCAAGTTGGGGTCTTTAAAACCTTGCTCCTACCTGATGATTGTGCCATTAAGTACGGGCTGGTCCAAGACAGAGGAACAACTCTGGCCCAAGTAGCTCTTTTCACGTTAGGTATTTCCCTAAGAAGGGTAATAACCTAGAGCTCTCTGCAGGAAACACTTCCAGGGCCTAGAAAAATAAGTCCTTCAGTCTGGAAATACAATCTGTCCATCCCTCGCCGAACTCAAATCCAGTTCTTTAAACACATCTGGGAGACACTAATGAAGGATCCAGTGGCCTTCTCTTCTCTAGTAAGATCAGAAAAAGTTTCCCAGGTCAAGTAGCACTTGCCTTCTGATATATATGTCAAAGGACAGTGAGCAAAAGAAAGGGGGTCTTTGTGCTTCCAATAATCATGCTTTGCATACCTGCCTGAATTAGACACTGGGGCAATACAAAGTCTTGTAAAATTATGGTAGCAGGAGAGAGAAATATAACTTGTGATACTTTATAGGCCAAAGTCTATGCACATCTTATATTAATGCTACCTAAATTAATCTTCATAGTATTCCAATCTGGAAAATGTTATTCATGCATTAATTAATTAATAAGAAGCTGAGGCTGACTAATTAGTTACTACCTAGTGATACAAGAGGCAGGAGAGAGGGGCACAGGCTATTGGAAATGAGATGCATTTGGTATACATTGACATCTCAAGTTCTTGTTCACCCAGTCCACTTGCGTTCTTCTCAGTGTTAATAACTCAGCCATAACTGTATTTTGGATCTCCCAAAATGAACTGTAGGTCGTGGTCATGGGAGGTTAAAGGGATCATCTGCCTGTCACACCTGCCGGACTGGCTGATTTGAGATCTCAGCAACTCTCATCAATATGTCCGTAAGTATTTTGGCAGGAGTACTTTAAACGTTTCCCATGAATGGTGTTGCAAAAGCATTTTTTTCTTCACTTCCCTCAGGACATCTTTGTAGAGTCAGATATCCTTGGCTTTTCTCCAGCCATAAGACATCTATCTGGTCTTCACACTGTGTCATATTCAAGGTCATAGCCTGTGCCTTTGGGTTTTTGCTAAATAGTAACGCAAAAAGCTAGCCGATAAAAGATTTTTTTCTGTATAGCTGATTGTAAGTAGGGCTGAGAATACAGAGAAGGAAGGAAATACTTTTAGGGAAAAACAGTTCAGGGTTCAAGGAAGGGAATTTTGAAATGCTGAGAGACAAAATAACACGCCACATTTGGTTAAGTATGGCTACAAAAATAAAGTGTAAGTGGTTTTTATGGCAAAGTGCATGGAAAAAGAAGTACACTACACTCGTATCATTAAGAAAAAGTATGTAGGCACTATTAAGGAGTTCAGACTTTCCCCTAAAGACCCTGGGAAAGTTCTGAAGTATTTTAAGCAGAAAGTCACACTGGCCAAATGAAACATGGAGTCTCTAGAATGGTGACCTGTCCTACCACCCCATTCTTCCCATTTGAGCTGCCTCTCAACATTGATCTCAAATTTCCCTAAGTAGAGAATCGTCTAGGAAGCTCCCTCTCCATCACCTGAGTGGACAGACAAGAGCAGTCCTGAGAATCACTCAGGAGGGGACGGGCGCTGACCAGTCCTGACCCAGCTACCATCTCGCAGCAGGCGCCTGTAAACAGACAGAATTACTGTTTTATGATGCTACTAATCAGCTGCTCAAGGGCAGAGCGCCCAGTCTTCCCTCTCAGCCAGCTGCTAGCTAATCAGTTTATTTTTTAAGAAGTACAAACGAGAGTTACCGTGCCTGATAGCCTGCTTTTGGCCTCTTCTCCTCTCTCTCCTCTCTTATCAATCCTGATTTTGACTTGGTTTCTCATTCAAACTCCAACTATTTCCTCAAATGTGAGCAAATAATTTCCATGCAAATAGCTAAGCGACAGGCAAAATAACCCTTTCAGAGTAGCAAACACATATTAGAATGGTACTGTCAGTACATTTTTAATGTATTAATTAAAGTAAAGCTGCTGACTCTGGGTAAACACATCTTAATTAGTTGGCATGGTACTTTTCTGCCAGCCTCCTCCCACCCTCTTCATCCGAAGAGGAAACCTCATTTAAGAAAACAACTGACTTAAGTCTCTCCAACTTGGGATTTCTATAACTCACCCAGATTTTGCTTGCTATTATATTTCATAGTTTATATTTAGGAGAAGTATTACAATCAATGAGAAAAAATATAAATTTGGAATTTAAATTTTAGCTCTTCTGAACACACAATTCTGGGCAAGATGCCTAGCTTCTCACCATAATCCTCGTTTTCTCATCAGTAAAGTGAGCAAAATAACACATAAGTTTATGAAGGTACTTTGAGGGAACACTGAAATAAGCAATGTGAACTCTTTGAAAATATGATTGATACTTACTCTCGTCCTCTGCCTTTTTCAGAATGTTCTCATCTGTTAAACGCACCACCTGTTTACATACAATTACACACATTCCCAGGAAGGATGGGACAATTTCGTAAGCTATAATGTGCTATACAACCCTCAATATCTAGTGCCCCAGGCTGAAAAGGAAGGAATCCATGTAATGCGGAGAATAATCACAAGCTTACTTGGTTACACGGGAGAAGATGGGAAGTCAAATGTGCCACGTTGCTATGATACCAGCTGTTCCAATATTCTGATTAACAGAATAAGAGAGCAAGTGATAAACATGTCATTTTAAAATTAAAATACTGAAGTGCTGGAAAGAAGACTAGGGCAATGCCTCTCACCTCATTACTTAAAGTTAGATTGTTAAGCATCCTATCGACAGAACTCTGATGTAGTTTAGTGTTATTAGTGCTGATGCAAGTCTTTAAGTATCTTTAATTATTTGGATGTTCCTTTAAAAACCAATTAAGAGGTCAATATTTTCCAAAGCAATTCTTTCAAGTCTAGTAGATATAACTAGAGGATAATAACATCATTAGAAAGACTGCTTTGTACGTTAAAAATTCAAAGAAGATTGGAATTTTAAAATTTGAAGGTCCTTAAAGATGTGCTTAGTCTTGTACTATCATTTTATAGGTGAAGAAATTGAATCCCGGGAAGTTAAGTGAGTTATAGAAAATCATAAATAGTGAAAACATAAGCAGAGGTTTCACAATGGTTATTTAAATCGTCAGTAGAAAAAAAAGCAACTAATCAAGTTTCAGAAATTAGCCATTTTGGAGCAGAAATTCAATTGGATCCTACTTTCAGGGTGATAAGGAGCTAAGGAAATGATTCTCATGAATCAAATTTTTAAAAAATCATAGACACGGACAACAGTATGGTGATTACCAGATGGAAAAGGGGTGGGGTGAGGTAGCAGAGGGTAGAGGGGAGGTGAATGGAAGAGACTTGATTTGAGGTGGTGAACACACAATACAATACACAGAAGCTGTATTGTAGGATTGTACACCTGAGGCCTATAGAATTTTATTAACCAATGTCACCCCAATATATATAATTAAAAAATAAAATAAAATAAAAGGATTTTATAACAAAAAGGTTTAAAAATGCTGGCTATGCCATAATACTCAGAACTTTCTAGAATATGCGAACTTAGGACAAATAATTCCTCTGGGTCCAGGATGTTCTGAGAGTTAAAAACATCTACTTTGAAATATTATCATACATCTATATACTCACTACTGAAATTAAAAGGATATATAACATTTTTTGCCAAATTGGTTTCAGATTTCTAAAACAATTTTCAAAAATTCTTAAATAAATATGTAAATAAACAGTTAAAGGAACTCCTAGAGCCCCACTTCTTCCCAGTCTCTTCTCCAGCTCTCCCTCCTCATTTTCAACCAGAACCCTAAAGTCCGTACAAGTCATGCTCAGACATCCTTCTGTATCTCTGCTATGTGTGTACAAATCTGTAGGCTTAACAATGTACGTAAACGGTATTCTAACACATTCCTCCTCTTACAGCTCCCTTCCCCCCTCACCATTAAGTTTAAAGACTTATCCATGCCGATTCAAAACCATCTAGTTCATTTAGACCTCAATTTGAATTAACCTTACAACTAAGAGATAATGGGTTATTTCCTCCTTTGGTACTCTCTCTGCTACAATTAGTGTTCTTGTATTTATCTTCTGGGGTGCCTTTTGGGGGGGACTCATGTGTAAGAGTTTTCCAGATAAGATATAGCCACTAAGAAATGCTATCATTAGGTTGAAAGATGTTCTTTAACATTACTAATTAGGCTCAGTGGCCCTGCAAAGAAAGGCCAGTAGTTTACACTTCCAAAATAAAAGTGTGATTTCCCTACGTTCTCCTCATTATATGACATAGAAGAAGCCTAAATAATGGCTCTCCAAAGATATCGACATCCAAATCCCTGGAACCTGTGAGGATACTACCTTATCACTACAAAAGGTATTTGCAGGTGTAGCTTTGAGATGGGGAGATAACCCTGCATTTTTCACGTGGGCTAACGTCATCTTAGGAGTCCTCATAAGAGGGAGTAGTAAGGAGAGTCAGAGAAGGAGATGTGAAGAGTGAATCAGGGGTCAGAGAGATGGAGATTTGAAGATCCTGTGATTCCATGCTGCTTGCTTTTAAGGAGAAAGGGGCCACTAGCCAAGGAATACAGGCCACATCTAGAAAATGGAAGGGACAAGAAGCAGATTCCCGCCTTGAGCCTCCAGATGGAACCCAATACCTTCACTTGCACCCAGCAAGACTGATCTTAGGCTTCTGTCTTCCAGAACTGTGTTAAAATCATGCATCTGTGTTAAGCCACTAAGTTTTGGGCAATTTGTTGCAGCAGCAATAGAAAACTAACACAACAGCAGATACTACCACATTCGTCTTCTCAAAGCATGATGAATAGCTTTCACATTTGGTTCAAAGCCTCAGTGGTTGCCAATCACCTATAAACAAAGATAAAACTCCTTAGATTGGAATGTAAGACCTCTACAGTATGGTCCCAATCTTCTTCTCAGTCACAATGTACATATTTACTCCGTTTCTTACATGAAATTCCCTTTGCACAAATCCATGCCTCTGCTAATAGAAATTTATCCACCTTAAATATTCTTTATTTCCTTTCCCATAATTGCATGCACAAATTCTACACATCGTGCCTCAATCCACCTCCACAGAGACCGGTGACAGATTCCGCTTAGCTGAGGATAATCTCTGCATCTCTGAACTTTAATATGGTCCAACTGTCCCCTTCCTAAAATACCTTTTATTTTTGTTCTACCTTACAGTACCTACTTCAGAACATAAGCTTTCTGAGGGAAGAGGCTCTGTCGTGTCCATTTCTCCTAGTTCTTTTGCAATATGTGATATTTACTAATTCTCTCAATAAATCAACAAATATAGTCACAGCTACCCCACATTTGCTTTATTCCTCATTGATACAGAAATAGCTTCTCTGTAGGGTCCCAGAGGAAGACCCTACAGAGAATCTATCTAGCTCTTTTTGTTATTACGAATCCTACTTCTCAGTGGCAAACAAAGTGAGTGATTTCTCTGAATGTCCACAAAGGGCCACCTGAGGTGCATTGATGACTGAACCAGGACAACAAAAACCTTGCTTAGAGCATGTTCACACACTCTGCTGTAACGAATCAGTGCATTTCGTTGCATTTTATCATGAAAATACCATTTTATTGTGTAATTTGCATATTAAGTTAGGGATCTATTCGTACATCACAAGGTAAGAAACGAGTGTGCTGATTAACAATTGCTCTGTCTTGGGCAAGTACATCAGGTAAACTGGGCTGGGTACCTGAGACAGACACGTGACAGGTGGGTATGAGGATGCTTGAGTGGAGAACCAGTTTCTGGCTCCTCACCCAAAAGGGACAGATGTATGACACTCATTGGCAAAGACCAATCAAAGATGGGAGAGCCCCACATCAAAGCTCCTGGGGGCTGCAAGGCAGTGTTTGAAATAAATAAGTGTCTGGGAACAAATTATTCTAGTCATGAGGGGATCTGGCTGTGTCTATTGCCTCTCACCAATCCTCAGTGTGACTTGGTCCTCATGAACCATATTACTATGGACACGCACAGACTCACTCACCCTGCTGGAGCTCTGCAGCTTGTCACCTGCGAGATGCAAAGCAGACACAGTCACCCTTGGCAATGTGGTATGTTCTCTTGAAGTGCAATCCGAGGAAGCTTCAACTTTCTGCCTGGTGCTTTCTCCCCTCCTCTTCTCATCTCAGGAAATGGTATTTTCAATGAATATATGCTTATTGCCTCTTTTTTAGAGATCCGAGATTACTTTTCCCCAAACATTTACTATCTGACAATCATTTTGTGAGGGACTTTAGTTTGTCCCCATTATACAGATGGAAAACAGCTCAGAGAGCTGAATTCATGGCTCGGGGACAGGCAGGTGGTACCGGCAGGGCACCCACCTGAGTCTGGGCCAGTCAGTATAGTCCCTTAACCAAGTTTGCTGTGGGACATGCTGATGCCTCTCTGCCCTGGCTGTGAGCTCTGATGAGCCCACTTCCTGGAGGTGAGATCAGACTTGATCAAACTTTTCACATAGGGTTGTCAGATTTAGCAAATTCAAATACAGGAGAGTTAACAAATAAATTTTTAGTATAAGTATGTCCCTAAGCAATATTTGTGTTCGGTATTTTATTTGGCAAAACTGTTTTAAGAACTTTAATTTATTAAAGTACCTAGACTCCGTATTCCCAGGAGACACCCTTGTTCTCCATTTCGATAGAGCTACAAAAAGTACTCTTGCAAATGTACTCCTTTGGGGAAATGATCATATATGAACAATTTCTGAGTCACCAGTTAGTACTTGACAGGAAACTTTTTATACATAGTATTCAATAAATATACGTTAAATAAGTTGCCTAAAGTTAAACCACATTTGACCTTATTCATATATTGTAGTAAAAGTAATTACAAGAATTTTTGACCAGAATGATCACATATTAGACATGGATACAAAACAAAAATAAATAGAAATGGAAAGAAAAGGATGAAGGTGACAATGGATTTGGAACAATGAATACAAAAATCTGAATCATACAGACATTTGCTGTGTGAAGATACCAGGGAAGCCTCTAACACAAGCACAACCTCTTCTGAGCATCGCTGCTCTTTCCTATCCTAGAAATGTTCCTACCTGTCAGTAGCAAATATCCCAGCATCTCCTCCTTCCCCCACTGCCAGGGCTGCAGGCTCAGTCTGATGGGGCTCAGGGACAAGCCTGACCTGGGAAGAAATCTCAGATGCCTGGTTCCATGTCTGGTGGCTTAGCTTCACTGCAGAAAGCTGCTAGCCTAGATCTGGGCACTGCATCTGGCTTTGACACCATGGCAGACATTCATGGTGCCCTGAGTGAGACACTTTGACTTATGCCCAACCGTCCTAGTGAGGACCAGATCTTGTCTGGACCCCGTGGGTAGCCCCTACGCCCATGTTTCTGTTGCCAACCCAACATCACCATGTTACTTTCTTCCGTACTCCCCATTTCCTTGTACTAGTTATTAATCACAGTATGTCCCCGCGTTGGGTTCCACTCTTTTACCCCTCTTTGAGGTCGCTCCATCTGTATCTGTTTCAGCCCCCTTTACCGTTTTAGTGCATGTAAATCCCCTTCAATGCCCTTTTGCTTCCAGGAGGACAGTCTTCAGGATTTTGCACCCCATTTGCCCACACCAAGAAAAATCTGTACATTCCCCTTACCTGGGCAGCCTACCAGGTACCAGAATCTGTAAACCTAATCTCCCCTTCCTTGGGATCTCCTTGTAGCATAGTTTCTTTACAGCATAGCTTACATTCCAGAATGCCTCTGCCGGATCCGTCTAAGAACTACCCTCAGTAAGACTTTGCTTGGCTTCCTCCCCTCTTTGCTCCCCCACTACCTTACTGGTTCCCCCTGGAAGCACTTCCGCAATGAATCACTTGCACATGAATCCTTCCTTGGGTTCTCTTTCTAAGGAATCCAACCTAAGGCACCTCACTTCCACCACACTTGGACTGTCACCCGCCACCTTCTTGGCATGGAGCAGGACAAGTCTAGAATTTTCTGGCATTGACTTGCCCAAGTAGGCAGGTTTAGTTACAAAACAAGGTTTTTTCCCCTTCTGCTGCTGGGGTTTGATAAGCCAGAGATACGAGAGCAGTTTCTAACCCGCAGCCTGGGCTCCGCTCTTTCAACAGAAGACACAACAGGCCTTGCAAGACCATTCTAATCTCCGTGCCGGAAGTGAGCTCTTCCCTGTTGGGATGCTGAGCTTCTGACCGAGCTGTGTTAGTATCAGAGGTGTGCTGTTGACTCCCCTCTTTGGAATTTGTTCTCAGGACCATGATCAACTACTTGTCATTTTACTGTTCATATTTATAATAAGATACCTGAATTTTATTATTCTCCCATTTTAAATTGCTAAGACATTGGGGAGGGAGGAAAAGAGTTCACTGTCCTGCTAATGGGCTTGATTCTCAAAGAATTGTAACACTTTATTTTTCACAAATAGTGGTGCTCTGTGGCAGTGAAATCATGAGACAGTAGGGTTGGAGAAGCAATGATTCTCTTCCATTAGAAGCTAGAAAAAGGGGGATGCGACAAGCAAGACTTAATCAAGGAAGGCAATGACAAAGCAAGAGGAAAGGCACCGAAAAGCTGTGTGATGTTCAGCTAAGCAGAACTTCTCTCTGGAGTAAATGTCTGTCATTGGTGTAGTGTCCTTTCTCTCTAGATCTTTCCCAAACAGAAACAGAATTGTTTCCTCTGTGTCCCCACCCCCCACTGCTGGAACTTTTGGGAACAATTGATTGCTTGCCAGTGATGTTTTCCAGTGCTAACCTAGGCTGGCACTGAGGGGCTGGCAATGGCTTATCTGTCTCTTTATTTCTAGTGCCAAGGAGTAAACCATTCTGATAATGATTTTATACATATATAAAACAAGGTATTGTAATTGCCATCAAAATGTTACAGACTAAAGGGGGTTGGGGAACTGGATAAAAAAGTGAAAGGATTAAGCAAAAAAAATAACAATAATAAAAAACTTACAGGCATAGACAACAGTATGGCGATTATCAGAGGGAAAGGGTGGTGGAGGGAGGTAGAAGAGGGTAGAGGGGGGATAAATGGTGATGGAAGGAGGTTTGACTTGGGGTAGTAACTACACAATACAACACAGAGATGACATATTATAGAATTGTATGCCTGAAACCCATATAATTGTATTAACCAATGGCACCCTAATAAACTTCATTAAAAAAATGAGATAAACTTCATTAAAAAAATGAGAATTCTCTAGAGACTTCCTCTTTGATCCCTGGATTGTTTGGAGAGTTTCCTGTTTTTTATTAGCATCTCGTTTAATTGCTATGTGGTCAGAGAACACACTCTGTGTGGGAAAAAATATTACAGACTAAGGAAAGAACGGGAAGAATGAAACAGATCCAATAATTGAGTCCGAAGGATATATAAAGATGAGAAACCTTCTCCCTTCAGGCTTTCTCCCGCTTCTCTTCGTGAGATTAGACACATCCACAACGTGGAAGAAATACGGTGCGGAAAAAGTAATTGTGCTGTGAAGGATGACCACTCAACACCAGTTAAATCACTCTCTCTGTGTGTAATTGTCTGTAAGCATAATGAGAAAATGACTTTTTCACTGAGAAATTGCTTTTCTGGACAACTCATGGTGAAGGATACAAACAACTGTCCTTCTCAGGATGCTTCTGGGCACAATGGGAAAATGACCTCTGGAAGGCAAAAACAGAGTAGGGCGAGACCACACGCCCACTGATGCTAGTGATGTGCTAAGGATGGCCCCGGGACCACAGGGAGGGAGGGGCAGTTGAGAGAGGAAGAACGTAGCATCAAAGATGTGTCCGTCCATGTGGATGAACTCCACGGACAGCAGTGAGCTAAAGCAGTAGACACAAGAATGTATCATGATTCCGTTTAAGGAAAATACAAATGAAGACGAAGTCAACCCCTTCTATTCAAAGTCAGTATAACCGTAGCCCTTTTACAGACAGACAAGGAATGGATGAGATGAAAGCTCTGTGGGAGCAATATTCTGTTTCTTGATCTGGGTTCTGACTGCATGGATTTGTTCTGTCTGTGAAATTTCAGCATGTTATACATGAATAGGTTCTTTTTCTGTAGGTATCTTATTCTTCAGTCAAAAAATGGAGGCCTGCTGTGGACTAAGAGAAGTTCCTTTCCCCCTTCACAAATGAAAAAGGAGAGTTATTCCTCGTTTCTCAAATTTCAGAGTATTACAGAGAACCATTGTCCCAATGGTGGGCTCCTGAGGAGTTCAAGGTTGAAGCTAATATTGAAGCTCCGGGGATTGCTTTCTGGAGAAAAGGTCCGCCAATACATCTTTCCCCCTTTGTCTCTTCCTGTAGGTTATAACACCTTCCTAGTGGAGATAACACTAGGGCAGAACTTATTGCTCTGGAAGATAAGACCACTGAAGAATCACAGTTTCCGATGATCCCTTCTTCCCATTGTTCACATTAGCATGGTAAGAGCCAGGAATGGTTCTAGACTATTTCATCAAACCTAAGATGTGCCTCTCCCCATGTACATACATGTACATAAAGAGATTTCTGGATCTTTCTTAGCCGGAGCCCTGCTGTCTAATATCTTATTCAGTTTTATGCTTGCATTCAAATTCTTCCTTGTATGCCCCTCACTCTTAACTCTAGTCAGTTTCCTGTGTCAAGTCTGTCAATGTCCTGCTCTGTTCTCTGGTAACCCGGACTCATTGATTTCCATGCTCTTCTCCCCAGCCGCACCCCTCCAAATCCTGCATAACCTTCCTCTTAGAGCCTCACCACCTCCATCGTGAAATGAGCCCACAGACTGCAGGAGAAGCTTTGACTTATTTTCTCAATATGTCCCTGTACTAACCTGCTTAGTCTGCAAAACAGAATACCACAGACTGGATGGCTTAAACAACAGAAATTTATTTTCTCACACTTCCGGAAGCTAAAAGTCCAAGTTCCATCAGGCTTGGTTTTTGGTGAGGGATCTCTTCCTGGCTTGCGGGTGGCCACCTTCTGCCCATGTCTTCGCCTGTCCTTTTCTCTGCGCACACACAGAGATGGAAAGCTCTAGGCTCCTCCTCTTCTGACAAGGATACTAGTCTTATCAGATTAGGGCTCCACCCTTATAACCTGTCTGAGCCTGAATTATCTCCATAAAGGCCCTATCTCCAAATTTAGTCACACTGGGCCTCCAAAACATGAATTTTGGAAGACCACTGATATGCAGACTCCAACCAGCGGTGTCCACAGTGTTGTGGATGCAACGGACAAATTCACACGGGCTGCAGAAGTCCTCTGGAGAAAAGGGATGGCATGGCCACTCTCTGAGTGAGAGAGCACCCTGACCCTTGTCTGGACAGGCTTTTACTGCTTTTCTGGGAGCATTGCATCAAGAAAGATCCTCATTCATTATGCTCAGGTTTGCTTTAGGTGATTACTTTTTACAGATAACAAAGAAAAGGACGTTGCTGATTACTTCTTACAGATAACCAAGAAAAGAACGTTGAAAATTCAAGGAAAAAAGTGGTTGAACTGGTTACACTCCGTCCTTGGGAGGTTTAGCACAGACTTTAGGAAGTTACTTCAAAGATATGCATTATACATTTGTTGTCTTAATTCAGGGTGAGGGAGTTTTAGCAAAAGCAAGCCTCAAAGCAGCCTAGATATAAGGCAGGCCTGGTTCCCCATGGGAGAGCTGATCTGTGGGCCTGCCTGGCTCCTGTGTGCCGCCTCCTGCCAGTCGGTTTTCTAAACCAGGGCTGAGCTACATTCGCCAGACCACCATTTAGTTCATAGCAGTAACGTCATCACTTTTTTTAATTTAACATTTTGAAGTCATATGATGATGCATCAGTATGCTTTGCTTCTGCTTGTGAGAAATCATTTTGGAAGATATGAGACTGCTGGCCTTAGAGTCATTAATGGGATTTAAACTCAGTGTAATCTTAGCAATGTGTTTTCAATATTATTATCAACTTCAAAATAACTGTACAGCAATGACTCTATCATTAGCTGCCAAACTTCATACAAATCCAATAGTCTGTAGGTACAGCCTCAGACATGTTATATCCAAGCTTGTGGCAATAAAAGGGCTTCCTCGTTCTTTGCTCCCTTCCGGCTGTGCACATGGGCAAGGTCAGTGAAGATGCTCTCAAGGGTGACAGTGATGCGAGGCCGGTGGCCGCAGACACTGGGCAATTGCTACGTCTGACAACAACTGAACAAACCCCGGGACCACCCTGTGCCTGACTTAGGGGACACTCTGTGCCTGAACTTTCACCACAGAGTGCAAAGGAGAGCTCGATGCCCTAGATGCCCCCCAGATCTACATATTAGGAGAATCAGAGGTGGCCTCCAGGCCTAGCAGCTCGGAAATGTGCCAAGCGCCCCCTCCCCGTCATTTACAATCTGGCTGTGGATCCGGGCTCAGCCTTGCACATGCGGGCAGGATCAGTCATTCAGGATGAAGCAGGGCTGACTCATCATTGTATTTTCTCTGAACAGCATATCCTGGTGATAAAATAATCATTTCCTTATTTCGACTTTGTAGTCTTCTGCTTTTATGCCTTCAATATACATCAAATTCTAGAACTGGAGAAAGTGTCTGGGGCAGTCAAATGTTGTCCAAACTCCAACTCCTCCTCCAACTCCTTCATTACTTTTGCCTGAGTCATGTCACTAGTAAGATTACTTTGTCTTTAAGTCAATTAATTCTTACATAAATTAATTGATCTTACAGGGAACTACTGTATCACTAATCGAAATGGAAAATCAGCACCCCATCCCATTATCGAATAGATGATAACGGAAACATGCATCAACAAAAAAGCGAAACGGTATTGTGGAAGTCTAAATCCAACGGCCTACAGGAGGCTTTGGACCGGAAGATCAATCTCAATCTGATTTAGAAAGAAAAGAAAGTGTTGGGATGATGTTCGAGTCTAACAGGCATTCTCCTGGCTGCAGTCAGAACGACCAAAAGAGACTAAACATGAAAAAGTTCTACTCAATACAATGCTTTTAGTGGCATGCTAAATCCTAAATTATCGCTTGTCCCAATTTTATGCATTACCTTATTCCCTTACTAATTATATGTATCTCAGTTTCTTAACTGTAAAGTGGGTTTTACATGAAATGAGGTGGTGTGTATTGCAAAGGCCCTTTCAGGGGCTTAGTTATTGCTATCATCAGTGTCATTAGTGTTGTTATCATTATCATTTTCACTATTAACCCCCAAATACTTATCAGGTGCTTACTATGTGCAAAACATACCCAACGTACAACAAAATATCTTTGATTCCTATCCCAATACTTAAGAAACAATGAGGCAGACGCTGCTAGTTTACAGATTGCATGGCTAAGATACAGAGGAAGAGACAGAGTTTACTCAAGGCCATGTTGTCGGGAACCTGGGCTGGGCAGAATCTGGCCTTTTGGCATCAGCTCAGGGGTTTACGCTCCTCAGAAAACTACAA
>PVKM010025874.1:0-19696 GCA_004027735.1 Carollia perspicillata | reverse complement strand
GGGAGAGGGGAGAGAATTTCAGGCTAAAAGGGAAAGGGGATACAGGAACAAATATAAAGGACACATGGACAAAAATTAAGGGGGTGGAAATGTGAGGGAGGTGAGGAGCACTTGGTGAGGGGGTGGGCTGGGATGGGAGTAAAAGACAGAAAGCTGTACTTGAACAACAATTAAAATTTTTAAAAAAATTAAAAAAAGAATAATGAGGAGCCAAAAGGATTTGATCTCTATGTAATAGAGTATTGCAAGAATTAAGGTATTTAAAGCAAAACTACAGGAATACCCAAATATCATTAATAAACTGTTTTTAAAGAGAGGGAGAATATATCCTAATATTGAAAAAAAAAAAAACTCAATAAGCCCACAGTAGAATTTGAACACATTTTCCTCTTGGAATTTGAACACATTGAAGAAATATTAATAATTTTATTCTCACAAAAGGTCTTCAAAAGAAAACATAGCCTTAAATGTTTACGTCAGTGTATGAACATTTGCTTTTAGGTAGCTCATGAGGTACGCGACAACTCATTTTAGAGTCACAACCTGGGTGCAAGAAGTCCCAACCACTTTATGATTGCCAAGGTTTGTCGCTCCCTTGTGGCTGCCATCTGTGACTGCAGGGACCATCAGCCATCAACTGCCCTAAATCTTGATCTGACATGCTTTCAAACCCACGCTTGATCCAGGATTTCTACCTCTCATCCAATAGAGTGGATAATCGGTTAGCTTTCTATATTTATGATTATTCTTGTTTTAAAATCTGTCCCTAAGTGAAGTCCATAGAAAACCAATTTTTCCACATCCCTGAGTAATGGAATAAAATTTCTGGCTTAGAATTTAACTGATTTTCATCCTTCCAGACTATATGGGTTATTTTTAGCTCTTTACGGTTTAGCCAAAGGAAAATCAACATTTCTAACTGCCTGTGGTTTCACTAGAGGAGATAGATGACTTTCCTGGATGGGGCACTTTCCCAAGCAGGAATATCCCATCCTGTATGTAAGCCAAGGAAAGGGCCCTGCGGAGGCAGGCTGCACAGGCGATGAGGTCCCCCAGGCGCCCCTCTTCCCACCCCTGCAGCACAGTTAACACAAGCTCAGCATCCAGCCTCCAGGTGCAGGAGAGATAATCCACGGGCTGATCCTCGGATGGATCATTGTACCCACTTTCTCTGGACTACCAGTCCAAATAGCCCCTGGCTGCATTTGTTGTTGTTGTTGTTGTTAGTCCAAGCAGGTAATACAATTGCTTCTCCAATTAGGAAGTGCACTGAAATGTCCTCCGCCCTTCCCTGCCTGCTGCAAATCCACTCAGGTGGTCTGGGGAGATTTCTGGGGACCAGAGAGCAGCGACTTGGCCATTTTCTATTCATGGATTAATGTGACAAAGGTTTGTAATATAACCTTGAAGAAGGAAGCAAAGATACTATTAGCAAAATAATGTAAGGGTTATTATTTTACAGGAAATTGATCTAAATCATATTAATGGACAGGAAGGAAATCAATCATTAAGGTGGCAAGGTGTGTTTATTCCTAGAGACTTAGAAAAAAAACAACCACCATCCACTGGATCAGAGCCCTTCCCGCAACCCACCCCTCTCTCCACTACTCCGACCTTTTCCATCTGCACAGATTTTTCCAGAAGATAAAGTCATTGACTCGTAGTGGGTGTCTTGAGGAACATAAAAAGGGCCTAAGTAATGGCAGCAATTGCATTAAAATCAAGCATTGTTTATGTTTTATCCGATAGATAAAAGTTGTATTTTATCGTAGATTTTGTTTTTGTTCCTGTTATTACTAAAGATGACCGTGCTTTCTTATGTTTATTGTTTATTTTCACTTGCATTTCTCCCTCTGTAACTGCCCGTTTGTATTCTGTGACCTCCAGTCTGACGTTAAATAATGAGTAATGAGTGAGCATCCGTGTCTTTTTTCTAAATCTACTGGAAATCCTCCTAGTGTTTCTCCATGAGTATAATTTCTGCTATTAATTCCTGACTTTAAAAAAATAAAACTTTAAAATTAAGCCTATTTTCCTTAGTTTCCAAGTTACTGAAGATATTCCTCAGAAACGATGTTGCTTCTGCAGAAGATGAGACCCTCGTCCCCTATTACCAAACCTTTCGTATCAGAACGAGTTTAATGTGCACAGACAGGAGGGCATCAGGCTTGCAAGGAGGCCTCGCCAGCTCCTGCCCTTCCTGGCAGTTGGCCCTGAAGAACAAACCCACAGCCAAATGAAGCAGTCTGATGCTATTTAGGTTAAGGAGGAAGAGAGGAAAAACTCCTGAGACTTTCCTGACAGCAGGTGTACCCTGAGCATCACGCTGGGCACTATCTCATGTCATTCTCTTTGGGGGTTGAGGAGATGGCTGATGCCCTTGAACTCTTTGGTCTCTTCAGCCCCGTTAACCCACATCCACCCCAGTGGATTTTCAGCCAGTCCCGTTAAGGCATCCTGTCAGAACCATCCCACATCATTTGCAGAGTAAAGTGAATATCAATAAAATTGTAATGAGTAAAAAAAAATGGATGTTGAACTTCATCAAATGGCCTTTCTAGCCTCTATCATATACTTCCTCTCTTTACTGCTGATACAGTGAGTTACTTCAATAGACTTCCGAATGCTGAGCCACCATCTTTGTATTTCTGAAATTTGGCATAGTGTTGTTTAATATTCTTATGGATGGCGTTTTAAAATATTTTTATTTCTATGTTCACGATGGATGTCTGCAAATTTCTTTTCTGGTGCTATCCTCCCAGCTCTGGAACTAGTGACGTATCACTTTCATAGTATGAATTGCTAATTTGTATATCTTAGTCTATGGTTTGCAATAGCTTTAATATTTCAAAATTTTTTGTGCCTTGAAAGTTGGATTGTGTTTACTGGTCAAGTATTTGCATCTGATGCCTATGGGTCAGAGGGGAGGTCGGGGAGAGAGCTCTTTGAGTATATTTCTTTAATTTTTAAATTATACTTATTTACAGTTTCTACCCATTCTTGAATCCCCATTATTAATGTTTTTTTCAGAAAAGTTAATTCATTTCAGCTATCTTTTCAAATTTGTAGACATAAATGTATAGTGTTCATTTAAAGTAGTTAAATATCTCTATTATTTGAGTAAATACTTCCTTATTACTCATGTTGCACATTTGTGTTGTTTATATGGTCTTTTCAAAAAATACATCTAAAAACAATTCTTTTGCTTTCTATTTCATTAATTTCTGCTCTCATCTGAATTCCTTTATTCTTATTGTTTAGTATTGCAACTTATCTGCCTTCTGGGTGAAATGTATAGCTCACATATTTTGAATCTTTTATATTTTGTTTTCAAAAAGAAATGTAAAGTTTAATGTTCTGTTTTTACTATCATTTATGTATAAATCCTAATTTATTGTTATAACTGTGATACAATAACAGCTTAATTTCAGAATACTAAAGAGTAATAACTGAAAAGTTTTCTTTACTATCCCTTTCTACCACATGGTTTTTTACTTGCCTCTCTAACCTATTTTTAAGTTTGTTTTTTAAAATGATTTCTTAGAGATTATTTTACTGTCTTCCTTTGTTCTTTGTTTTACCATCTTTTAGTGGTTGATTTCTTGCCCTGTGGCTTTGTAGGTTCAGGATGTCTTCTTTGGGGGATTTATTGATACTTTTCTTTTGGCCTAATGCATAATCACTCTTTGTGTGTGAATCTTTCATAGTCAACTTCTTTTTAAGTGGAGCTAATTTTTAGCCAATTTCTATATTTACAGTTCAAAATAAAATAAAGTGATAGCAGGAAAAAATATAGCCTGAGTTTCGAAATAGATTTTGGTGGCTTGTTAAATTGTAGAGTACAGTGGCCTCGAAACCCGAGCCTTCATCACCCTTCTGCCTTCACACTTGAGTTACTGTCAGTGGCTGAACTGTGTCCTCCCAAACTTCGAAACTGAAGTTCCAACCCCCAGTGCCTTAGAAGGTAACCCTATGTGGACATAAGGTCTTTAAAGTGGTGCTTAATTTAAAATGAGTCTGTTAAGGTGGGATCTTAATTCAATAAAATGGGCGTCCTTCCAGGGAGAGGAAGAGACTCTAGCGTGTGTGCACAGGGACGAGGTCATGAGAGGGCACCATGAGAAGGTGGCCATCTGCAAGACAAGGAGAGGGTTCCCAGGGGACACCACACATGCTGAAGCCTTGATCTTGGACATCCAGCCTGCAGAACTAGGGGAAAATGGTTCCTTTTTTTAAGCCAGCCAGTCTGTGACATGGCAACCCTGGCTAATTAATAAAATCACTCATCCACCACAGCTCCCACCACACCCGTCACTGAGGCCAAGTGCACTTACTATTTATCAGTCACACCTGCATTCACTGTTGCTTTCCTTAGGGTAAAGAAATATCTCTCAGTACACATGTCTTAATCATATGTAACAAAATTGTCCAAATTAGATCACTTTACTCATGTAACTCGCCTGTTCCCAATAGACATTAACTCATCCCTTTAATTTGCTCATTCTTTTTTCTCTGCTTAAAGTTGACCACACCAGGAGCTGAGCAAGCAGGTCAGCATCTGGTCTGAGGCCATGAATTCAGCTTTCTTGACTCTTGTTCATTGTTCTTTTCCACTCACTAGTCTACTCATTCCGTGGGCTCCAAGATTTACTTTTCTCTCCATCCCGACATATAGAAATGAGTGATAGTCAAACCACTACGCTTCAAGCTTTTGTGAAAATAAACATTTCTGAAGCCCATCCTAAGGTTTAATACCTTTCCATCTAGAAAAATTCAGCTTTACTTTATAATAAAAATATGATCTAGGATGAGGATATTCTTTAGGGACGTCTGTATGTACAATTCTGCAAACACTACTGGTTTATATGGGTCAGTCTTTTTCTGGTGAAAAAGATCATTTTTTAGCTCTGAAATATTTAAAGAAGTAGCCAAGACAGAGAGAATATTGAAAGTTTAAAATTGAAACCCACTTGCTGTGGAAACCACTTAAGGCCTACGTTACCTTTAATATGTTCTGACTGAAAGCCATTATATAATTATGCAGTAAGTCTTTGCCCTTTAAATCAGTAAAACTCATATTAAGTAGCTTTCCTTTAAAGGGATTGAAATGAGAAACTGGGCTTGAAAAAGAGTGGACAGGAGAAAGTATTTGTTGATTTTTTTCTGTTTAAAATAATTTTCATTATTTTTCCATCTTCCATGTTCATTAAAGATAATGTAAACATAATGATATCTTTACATAATGTAAAGATAATGTAAAGTAAAAAAAGAAGAAAATACTCAACTATAATCTCACCATCCCCAGTAATAACCAATTTTGCTAATTTGATGTACATATTTATAATCAGTTTTGTATAGACATAGTTAAATTTTTAGTGAAAAGTCTTTTTAAATTGGTGTTTTAGGTTGACTTGCCCTAGGGGTGTTAAACTCATTTTCACCAGGGGCTGCATCAGCCTCATGGTTGCCTTTAAAGGAATGTAATTTCAAGTCCTTAACAGTTAAGGAGTAGTTACATTTATATAATCTTAAAATTATTTCACCCTTAATCTCTGATTATGGGCATTTGGGATTTCTAGTCTTTTCATTATAATATACAAATTGTGAAAAACATGCTTGTATTATAACATTTTGTGCAACTATAGTGATACCATTATTATACATAACTCAAATTTGAATTACTGCATCAAAGGAGATTCCAAATATTATGGCTTTTGATTTGCATTGCAAAGCTGCTCTCTAGAAAGATGATACTGCTTTACACAATTAACAATGTGTGTTTGTTCTACTGTTTCCTGTCCAATATTGAGTCAAAAGAACGCGGTTGACCCAAAGAGCCATGAGGGTGATGCTGCCACCCTGGTGGGCTTGAAGGTCAGAGCATCAAACCAACAGGGATTATTCTTGAACCTTAAGATCTAATGGCATTTGCCTTGCTAGGTTTTGGACTTACTTGTCCCTGTCGCCTCACTCTTCCTTCCACTTTCTCCCTTTGTGATGAGAATGTGTATCTAATGCCTGTCCACCATTGTATTTTGAAGGAACATAACTTGTCTGGTTTCACAGATTTACAGTTGGAGAAGATTTTTGCCTCAAGGTGAACCATATCTTAAATCTTACTCATATCTGATTTAGAGGACATTTAGGTGAGACTCTGGGCTTCACAGTTTAGAGTTGATGCTAGAAGGGGTAAAAAGTTTGAGGGCTACTGGAATGAAATGAATATATTTTTCAAGAGAGAAAAATATAAACTTGGTTGGGGGCAGTGGTGAGTGCTATAGTCTGAATTTTGTCCCTCCAAAAGTCATATGTTGAAGCTGTAACCACCAATGTGATGATCATTGGAGCTGTGGGATGTAATGAATTTTAGATGAGGTCGAGAAGGTGAAAGAGACACCAGAGGTTCTCCCCTCCCCTCCCCTCCCCTCCCCTCCCCTCCCCTGTCCTCTCCTCTTCTCTCTCTGCCATGTAAGACACAGCAAAAAGGCAGTCATCTGCAATCCAGGCAGAGAGCTTACACCAGAATCCTAACATGCTGGCACCCTGATCTTGGACTTCCCAGCCTCCAGAACAATAAGAAATAAATTGCTGTTCTTTAAGCCACCTGGTCAACAGACTGTGGTATTTTATTATGGCAGCCTGAGCTGACCACTACATCTGGTTTAATTCCAAGTTTGAAATCTGATGCCCCCTAAACATGTATGGGCTGATGCAAATGTACCAGATGAAAACTAAGTTAGAGAAACAAGATAGTTGAACTGGTAGGTATATGGGGAGTGAGTGCAGGTAAACCTTGACTAATGCAACGTAGGAGACAGCACAGAGCTAGGCAAATATATTTCTCCCTTTTAACTCTCTTCCATACTATTCCACGGTGTGATTCCCTCTTACAACCCTCTGGGAAGTCCTGAATGCCAAGAAAATTTGCCCTTTGAGCAACCTTCTGGGTTAGTTTCCAGCTCACTGTGTTCACATCGTGTCTTTCTTGCCTCATTTCTCTTTTCCCCTCTATCTTACCACGCTCGTGTTCCTCTTTAGGCAGCAACATGTAATTGTTGCCTCAGGCTCTGCTTTCTAGAGGACCCAGAATAAGAAGTATGTTTTTTATAAAGACACTATATTTTATTATGATAAGAATAAAGTCCAATGAGTATATAGAAGACATAAATAATATGTGCAAAAATTATTGAATTGGGCCATTTTATGTTTGAGGTGGCTATTCAGATACCATTATCTTTTAAAGTGCAAGAAATTGCGTTCCAGTTACATCCTTCTATAAAAGTGTGGTCTGAATTATGACATATTTCATTGGATTTTGTCCCTCCAAACCACCAATTCATGACTTTTAGACAACTATACCCAACTAACATGAATTAATAAAGTACAAACTTGATGGGAGGTCTCAAATATAAAGTCCTTAAACAGATTTACTTTAATATTTATTAGTCTTGTACGTTTAGTTAAAAAGTAAATAGAATGAGCAAATAATAGAAAATCAAGGGTAACACATAATATTATAATTAAAAAATTGAAATTCCAAAAGATCTCATCTTACAGTGGATGCTGGAATGTATTGTCAAAGTTAATTTAATCAAAGATAAATCTGAAGCCCCAAATTTTAGTTCAAAAATTTAAACATATAAGAACTATATAGAAAGAACCTGTTTTAACTGAAGATTAATTTGAGGGATTTTAGTTAATCACAGAATTCACGTGAACACCTTTAAGAATCTAACCCAATCTTATACTGTATTAAGGAGCACTTTGTTCAGATGGCCCAGAAGGAACAAGTCATTACTCTCTCTTCTGTCAAACTGTTCGGGAATGTTGTGTGTAGCTTTGGGAGCCAATACAAATTGGAACACTGCCGAAGTAGTCACCATGTGTAGGGAAATCAAGTCGGAAAGATTAGGAATCTGAGAATCAAGTCCTGCGACGAGTAAAAGATCGAAGGGACTAGGATATTTTACCTGAAGAAGCAAAGACTCCTAGACCATTTGACAGCTATCTCAAAATTGTCAAAAGACTACTATTAGGAAAAAATGTAGACTTATGGGTTTCAAAAAATTCTAAGACAGAAATTTCCAGTCATGATGCCCAAACTTATGTAACGCTGACCTCCCCGTTGCTAGAAGTTTGCGGCTAGAGGTTGGATGACCGTTTGATGCAGATGTTATGACTGCACACTGTGGGTGGGATGGTGACGCAATGATGCCTATGGTACTCTTCAACCCTGAGCTACCTGCTGGGACATCTGGATGAACCTGGGGAGCATTATGCTAAGTGAAATAAGCTGGTCAGAAAAAGACAAATATCATATGATTTCACTCATATGTGGAATCTAATGAACAAACTGAACTAAAGAGGAAAATGGGGACAGACTCAGATGGAGAGCAGGATGACAGCTAGTGGATGAGGGAGGTGAGAGGGTGGAGGGATTGAGTAAAAATGAAAAAGGACTCACCAACATGGACAACAGTGTGGAGATTGATGGGGGAAGGGAGGTATAAGGGGACCAAAAAGTAATATAAAAACATATAATAAAGATTAAATTAAAAAAATAAATATAATAAAATAAAAATTAAAAGTTAAAAATCTTATTTTAATTGTAAAATTTTGAAAATTCTGTGTCATAGAAACAACTTGTAAAATATCATTTAAAACACATCATCATGTGTCTATCAGAAAGTTACTTTTTAAGTAATAAAAAGGCCCACACATCTTCAAAGCCTATGACAACTAACAACTGTATTTAAAAAGAAACAAAATATATTCTTATTTTAAAAGTCATGGGCAACAAAGAAGCTTTAATATCCAGGAATGGGACATGCACTGTGCTAGTATAACTAGCAGAGCTGAAATATCAGTCGGAAGGAAAATATATGTCTGACTTTGTTTTTTAATCAAAGCTAGGGCTACTGCAGCCAGGTGGGAATTCCAAGGGGCAAAGGGATTGCACAGTGATTTCTCATCCTGAAGTAGCAGAGAATGACAAAGTCAAGAGGAGTGCAGAGTCCAGAACCCTCCACACAAACCTAAGTCACCAAAGCCAGGAGGGGACTCAGGAGAATTATGCGAAGACAACACAGGTATCAGAAATGAGGTGTGGAGCCAAGAATCTGGCCAAGGAGATCAATACAGGGTCTGGGTAACAGCCGAGAATTGTGTTCCCTTGATACACAAAGTTTTCTGAACATGAGGTCGGAAGCTCATAGGATAAAAAATATAAATAAATATGAAAGAAAGAGATAATTTATTTCATAAACTGTTATCAAATAACTTCCTCTGTGTGAGATTATAACCTTCCTTTGGGGGAGAGGGCATTTATATATCCTTTCCTTTATGAAAAGTGGAAATTGCTTTGTTTTATTTGCTTTGTTTTGTTCAATGCTCCCACTGGCAATAGGAAGTACTAACACACCTGGGCCAACCTCTTCCGTTGCTTTCCTTTGAGTTGCCCTAGTCTGTGAAACTTTGCAACCTGGAAACGACTGGCTCAGGGCATCCACTGATGTTTGCGATTTGATTGTGTGAGGTAGTCAGAGTCATATGTTAACTTTGGACTGAAGAAAGTTTGGAAAGAGTCGATTTGTCTGGCAAATGCAGACAACAAATGTACAAATTATTTTCTTCATACTATACAGTCTTATTAAGGTCCAAATATTCAACAAATTTTAAATAATATTAAAATATTATAAAGGCTACAGAGGGTTCTTTTTTATTTTGTTTTACTCTGCTTATTAACTGCTTTGATAAATGCTTGGTAACTAGCTTTATTGATCTGTGAGTAGTACGTCCTCATTTACAAAACGCAAATAAGGAAAAAGAAAAAATCAAAGTTAATAATTTTCAGTTCTTAAATTCAGCAGACTTCAAGTACTAATCATCATTATCATTATCCAGAAATATTTCTAAATGTGTATAAGAACTACTTAATAGTTCAACCTCAAATAATACATGTCTACTGCATAAAGTCATAGGTGAATTACGAGTCTATGACTAAGTCCTGCTGGGTACTTATTCCAACTATTATATCAACCTTTGAAGATTAAAATAAATCATAAATATGAACTTTTTGCATATTTACACTTCTAAAATTTAAGAGGCAATGTGTTAGCCATTAGACCACAGACAAGTATTATTTTCCTCAGCCTGTTTCTTAATTTCACTATGAGGAAAAAATGAGACAATGTATGATCTATAACTGTGAGTTACTTTATCACTGAAATTGTATGTCATGTCACAATATTATGATGAAATCGAGCATACTTTAACTTAATAATATTCCTAAGCAAATGAGTCAAATGCGTATTGAAATCTTAGAGTGTTTTACATTACCTTCAATTTTCACTGTGTTTAAATATGCTATAAAATAGAGCGTCAATTGGTAGAATACTAGCCAATATATTTCCTACTCTCATTTCTATCTTGCCACCAATATTATAGATGTACATTCAGAAATGAAGTTAACCATGACATGCAACATTCAGATACTGTGGAAAATAGCATTTCTGCGAGGGCTCAATTGGAAGTCCCAGAATGATGTGTTATTTTCTTATACTAACATGTTCCAAATTAGGAAAGCAGCATGTTAAGTGTACATCTTAATTTATAAATTGCCCTTGGGAATAAAATAAATTCTAGGTGACTAAGTTGTTTTAAAAATAACTTTGCACTCATTATTTTAAGTAATATTGAGGAAAATCTTCACACCCATTCACCACTGTACTTTCAACCTGATAAGACAAGTGCCATCCAGTAAGAGCTGGCTCATCACGTAACATTTATATTAAATCTTTCCATTTTTCACATAATATTTTTCCTAGTCCACTGCCCATATCTGAGGAAGAAATGGAGACTCTCCTCTGCGTCATCGCCCCCTGCGGACTGCCATGGCCCACCACGCTGGGCTAACACCAGCTGCTGGGGACTCTGAGCGCACTGCCAGGGCAGGGGCAGCACAGAGCCTGGGCTTAACACCGGGGCACACAGGGTCATTCTGCAAAAGAGATCTGTGATAGTATTCTGCTAGAATTCTCTTCCATGCAGTTTGAAAATGTTAGTGTCTTCTCTCAGATTTCGGAAAATTCTCAGTTCACATTCCTGATTCTGACTCTGAGCTTCTGTTCCCAATGTGAGCTCAGCTCAGGGTACCCTTTCATCTCACGTGTGTTGTTTCTGTTCTACCTGGTGCCACTCTTCCTTAATGTCTACAGATTGCACTTACTCATTAATTTGTTTAATCCTCACTTGAGAATATACTTGCTTATTTGAGAGAGAGAGAGAGAGATATCCATTGGTTATGTCCCCTATTCACCTCAACTAGGGATTGAACAGAAATCTAGGCATGGAAATCTAGGCATGTGCTGTGACTGGAAATCAAGCCCACAGCCTTTTGGGTATACAGGGCAATGCTCCAACCAACTTAGCCACCCAGCCAGGGTCTCATTTATTTACCCAGCAAACTCTACTAAAGATGTATTAGGCAGTCTTTCTCAAAAGCCTCCCCCTTTTTTATTGTTCTCCCCTTACTGTTCTTTCTCCTCCTTCTTATTACTAATTCTCCATGTTTAAAAATCTATAACCTGGGCTCCAGCCTCCCACTATGCTATTTTATCCATCATTCAAGCTTCACCTTTTCTTCCTGTCTTCCAAGAGATTAAAATGGAAATTGTTCATTTTTTAATGTAGTTCCAAATTCCTCTTAACAACACTGCCTATTGACAGTGACTATAAAAGCAACATCATAGTAATTCATTTAGGATTCAGAGATATTTCTCAGTTTAAAGGTTCCCATCTAAAACTCAAAGCTACTTGGAATAATAAAACCTTAAGTTATTGTGATTACAATGTCCCCTGCTGAATGACCATGACGGAGAATAAATTCTCTGTAGATGGCTTCCTGCAAGTAGCTCCTTCCAAGGAATAAATGCACACATCTCAAGGAGTTAGAGGCAAAAGCCAAGTCACAGCATATAGGCAGAAATCAAAGTTTATGAGCCCTGAATGTGCTTGTATGTTCATCTGAATCAAATATACTTCCCTTTCCCCTCATATGCTCAGCTACTCAGTTGCAGGGCAAACCAGTTATTAAGACTGTCCTTTAAGTATCCAATGAGCTCTCCAGCAATTTACTCAGATCTATAATGCTCTTTTTTTTTTCTATTTCACCATTAACTACACAAAAAGCATGTAAATTGATTCCCACTTTCAATCATGAAGGAGTACCAGAATCCAGAATTAACCAACTGTCATAAATAATGAGAAAACAAGAAGAAATACAGAAAACTAAGAAAAAAAAACATTTCAGCTATTTGGCTTCCAGTAGTATGGGAGTGTATTACCAGAGAGAAATAAAACAAACGAGATAAACCCTGGAGCTGCCCATACTTTCTACTTTGAGGCAATTTCCAGAAAGCACAATTGAGTGAAGTGACTAAAAAAGAATCTGGAGAAAGCTCTGATTTCTGAGGCAGAGGTAACTAAACTTTCCAGGGAAGTGTACTGGAGAGATAAGAACTATGCAAAGAAAGAGTTCTAGAAGTTCATATTGGGGTCACGTTAACTCTGGCTGAAGAGCAATCTATGCATCTGTAGAGTGAAACCCCATGAGGCCAAACTGGGAAAAACTTCTAGAAAGAAAACAAAAGAACTTGCAGAAAGCTATAAAATGAAAAAAAAAAAAACCAGAAATTTCACAGGGCCTGAAATCATTTAAGTTCCTGACAGCCAGATTAAAAGGTCCCAGTGAACCTAAAGTCTATTTATCAGAAACTAAATAAAGGTTAGACATTAAAATCAGGGCTAAAGTACAGACTATTCTACACTCACTCTACAGGAAGTTTAAAACAAGCCTCAAATGATCAAACTGATAGAAGTTAAACTTACTGTCTGCCAGAACAAAGTCAAGCACTGTTTACAGGAAAACAACAAAATCTAGGCATTCAGCAACATAAGATTTTAAATGTCCATAGATCTTAAAAGTTGTCATCTTAAAAAAATATTTTGTAACTCTGTGAGGTGATGGATGTTAACTAGACATATGGCTGTTATCTCTTTACAATATATACAAATATTGAATCATTATGTTGTATACCTGAAACTAATATGTTATATATCTAGTCTATCTAAATAATAAATAAAATTTCTGGCATCCACCACAACTGAGTAGGCATATGAAAAAGTAGGAAAAATGTGACCAATACCTAAAAGAAAAATCAATCAATAGGAACACAGACATGGCAAAGAGTTTGTAAAATTAAATAGAGGTATTTAAACTGTTGATTTAAGTATTCTACACATGCTCAAGGATGTAGAAGATAAATAAACACAATGAAAGAAATAGATGATATAAACAAAGAAATAGTACTACAGAAGATACCTAAATAAAATTTCTGAAACAAAAACTTCCTAAGATAAAAATTAGGCAGTGCAGAAGTAAAAATCAGTGAACTTGAAGACATAGTAGTAGAACTTTCCAAAATGAAGTGTAAAAAGAGAAGAAAGAAAAAAAAAGATTGAAAAAATGATCAGAGTTTCAGTAGCATGTGGGAAATTGTCAAAAACTTATACATGAGCAATTGAATCTCACAGAAGAGAAAAGAAAGGGCATAAAATAATAATAATAACAATAATAATAATAAAGGGGAGGAGGAGGACAGAGGCAAGAGGAGGAAAAATGATGGTCAATTTTTTTCTGAACTTTATGAAAATGATAAACTCAAAGATCACATATGCTTAAAAAATCCCAAGTAGAATGAATATTAAGAAAATCACTATAAAGGGCTCACTATAATCAAATTGCTAAAACCTAGTGGTAAAGAGAAAAAAATTTTAAAGAAGCCAGAAAAAGAAATAAATTATTTTGTGCAACAAGGGATAATTGCAGATCCATACTTCTAGATCCAGCAAAACATCTTTCCAAAATGAAGGCACACAGAAAACTAAAACAGACCTGCACTACAAGAAATACTGAAGAAAGATCCTCATGCAAAAGGAAAATGACACTAAGAAAAAACATAGCCTCAAAAGGAACAAATAATGCTGAAGGAGGTAAATATTTGGACAAATATAAAAATGCATAGATTTACTCATTATTAACTTCTTTAAAACATTCAGCACACCTTCTTCATTCCCCCACACGGCCACACTAGGTGCTGCACACAGGTTCACACCTGTGTCTGGGCAGCATAATGCTTATTTCACTTGGCCTCATGCAGGGCCTGCATTGCTCACAGTACTTCTTGCTGCCAGGGTCTCAGAAGTCCCCGAAATGGCATCTTTCGGAAATCAAGGAGAGCTGCTTGGAGAGGGTTGGTAGTTCCTGCTAAGCAGAGTCCACTTTGTGAAAAAGAATGGGAATCTTTTGACTGATCATCCAATGACTCCTGTGCATTAATTAAAGATAAACACATGCAATGAGAAATACATGTGTACGCATGGCTGTTCAAAGGAGAAACAGTCACAATAGCAATGCATTCAGGAGCTCAAACTCAGCATAAAGTTAAAATATGTGTCAATGTTGTTTAAAACAGGATAGGTATGGAAGTGTATTGCTATAAAGTTCGTAGTTAATATATGAAGTTGTATAATATTATATGAAGGTAGACTACGAAAGATAAAAGTTCCATATTATAAATCCTAGCATAATCATTAAAAAATAAAACAAGGAAATGGGACAATACACTTATATATACTAATAGTAGAGATAAATGTAATAATAAAAACCACCCATTTCAAGATAAGGCAAGAAATAAAGGAAAAGGGTACAGAAACAAATGGGGCAAATAGAAAATAAACTTAATTCTACCTTATAGGTATCGCATTCATTTTATTTATTAATTTTTATCCTCACCCAAGGACATGTGTATTGATTTGAGAGAGCGAGGGGAAGGGAGGGATAGAGAGAGGGAGAGAAACATTGGTGAGGGAGAAACAGCAGCCAGTTGCCTCTCATATGCATCCTGACTCGGGCCCTAGCCCGCAACCTAGGCACATGCCCTGACTGACAGCTGAACCTGAGACCTTTTGGGTTGTGCGACAACTCTCCAACCAACTGAGCCACACCAGCCAGGTCAATCACATTCATTTTAAATGTTCAGACTACACCAACGAAAAGGCAGAGAATATCAGACCTGGTGAAAAGCAAGACTTCTCAGCCTCCACATCTGTGAGAAATAAATTCCTGTTGTTTATAAGCCACCCAGTGTATAGTATTTTGTGATAGCAGTCCGAATGGACTAAAACATCTAATCTCATGGATTCATTAGTTATGTGTCCAAACCTTACCACGTTCCATAATGCCATGTGAATGCAAAGATTCTCTGAAACCACCTGAGTGTATAGATTCTGCACAATAAAGGACAGATCTTGCTGCTTGCAAATGTTAGTTGAGTCTGCCCCAATTCAAATGTATCTCAATGATAATATCTAAAAGATCTGTAGGAATTAAGGACATTATGGGAAATAAATAGATGCATAAGTAGAACTTCATCACCTGATGGACTGAGTTGCATATAATCTAAAGACAAACTAAGGATAAATATATACAGCACACAATTAATAAATAGTTACAATTATATTGAGCTTTTTATCCCAGACCAGTACTTGGCATAGGGTAGGCATTCAATAAATCTTAGGAATGATCGAAGTATTGACTATGTCATGATGTAATGTTCTGTGGTGTTAGAAACCAACTCCATATTACAAGACGAAGACTTAGGTGAGGTGGGTGGGTTGTGACTGTCCTCGGGCTCTGCATCATCATCCTTTCTACTAGATGTTAGTTGTGCATTTTTTAACCTATTTGTCTCTTTCAGTTTTCCACATTGCTTCAAATAGAACATTCTATCATCAGTTTTTATATCATCAGTTTGGAGAGCTTTCTGGTATCACTTAAATTTCTGTCTATGTATGTCAGGCTCCCTACTTCATCACCTGGACCTAAACTCGAATCATTTAAATCAGTATGATCTTGAGAAAGTCAAACACCAATGTGGTGACAAACACTCTCTTCTTGGCCAAACTCCGCCAAGTATTCTATCAGCTTAAGGCCACGTCTCCAGGATGTTAAGCCCCAACCCAGTATAATGCCTGCCTGAGGAAGCTCTCAGTGCAAAAGAATCAACTGTTTGTTCAAGCCAGAACCTGACTTTGGGCTCCCTGATCTCCTTCTTCTCCATTCACTTTAGAAAATTTGCCATTGTAAATCTTTTCTATAACCCTTTGAGATATATCTCCCGCATTCAGGAAAGTCTTTTACAAAGGCCTGAGAGCTGTCCTTTTAAAATGCAGCCATTTAGATAGGGCCCTGTCTCTCAATCTTTGTGCCAGGGTGGAGCCTGGCTTTGCTAGTAGCAGTCAGCAAACACAGCTGCCCTAAGGGCATTGACCATCCTCTCTCACCACAGATGACTTCAGTACTTTTTCTTCAGCACAAACCAACATTCAAAAAGTTTTTCACCTTTTGTTTCAGTAGAAATAAGCTCAGTTTATACTGAAGTCTTTCCTCTACTGCAGCAGCCTAAATATAATGCCTTGCCACCTTTATAAATGTCTGGCTTCTCTGTAACGGTGGCCAAATTTCTTTCTTTCATATATAACCTTGCTGTGTTGCCAGAAATTCATTTATGACCATACTTTATAACTGACAAGTGCTTTTTAAAATCTTCTCAACAATAGAAATTATTCACACTTTATGAATGAGCAAAACCAAATTCCAGAGAATAAAATCAAAGTCACGTATTAAAAAACAGAAATTTCTATTTTCCACTCTAAGGCCATTGTTTTTTCCACTATACAATGATTTCAATTCCCCTGCTAGATAGGAATAAGAGACAAATTATTTTTCTAGAGTGAGAAAAACATTTTACTAAAGCTAACATTTATGCAAATACAAATATATAGTTTGGTGTTCTCACTCGTGTTCAGAATACAATAATGGATATCAAAACAGAAAGAGGTATAAAGACAGTGACAGAGTCAATCTTTTATTTTTATTGCTTTTTTTCCAGAGTCAATCTCTAAATGGGCCCCTCTCTATCTCTACTCTGGCTTTAGTATATATAAAAAATCTTCCCCAAATGGTCCAGAAGTACTTCCTACGCAGCTCAGGCCAAAGTCTACAGGTAAGAAGCAGCAATCCTCTGTGCAAAGCTTGATGGCGTAACATCACCATGGCAACAACATCCCTGAAGAAAGGAGATGCAAATTTTGTCCTGAAAATTAATCAGCTACAGTGACAATTTATTTACTATCTCTGGCAAGTAGCACAAATCCACATAAGATCCCTGACAATTTTCCAGTGCTCATTTCCATTAAATAAGAGCAAGGATTTTCTTGAGAAAACAATTTTCCTAACCCAAAATCACAAACCTATTTCTAGAGCATTTTGTGGTAGGTACCCATTTATCACATGTACTATAAACTTTTTGTAAATTGCTTACAGGAGTCAAAGCTAAAACAAAGACACTGAAAGGGTGAGAAATAAAAGATGAAAGCTAGTGAAGCTCTATTTTATTAGACAAAGTAATGTTTAAAACAAAAACATTCCCAGTAATAAAAAAATCATCACCAGATAATATAGTGAACTAGTTCTACAATTACTTTAGATATATTGTTGAATTGAAAAAGTAAGTAAATGTGGCAATTTGGGGAGCTGGATTCCTCACAAGGGAAGATCACACACACACACCCCCACACACAAAAATATACATATGTGCATGCCCATAGAGACATGTACATATGCATCTTATACATAGTTTAGAAATCATAGGGGGAAAGAGAAGCACAAGTATAAAGTACTCGGAATCAAAACAGATCACAGGAAGATAAAATCCCATTTAGAAAATAAGAGTATTTTGAATTACAATGCCAATAACCAAAAACCTGGACAAAGTTTGTTTTCTGGAAAATTACTCATCAAAGGTAACTTAATAAATTAAAAACTGTAATATACCTGAAATGAGACATTTAATTAATAATTAAAATTCTAACCAAGAATTTAGGGCCTGATCACAATTTATACTAAATATTCAAGTATTTTTACAAACTTTTCCAGAGAACAAGACATTATCACTAAATTGTTTTTTAAGGATGGGAAAATCTTGACCTAAAATCAGAGAAGAATGGTATGAAAATGAAAATGAAGGGTCATCCCTCTGACTATAAAGTGTGTAAAATGCATATATCCTAAATAAAATGTTAAGACAAATTTAAATATATAAAAACACAGTTTATCGTACATAATCAAGTCAAATGTACATTAAAATGTGAGAATGGTTTAATGTTAGAAAATAAATCGGTGTCATTTTCCACATTAAATTTGAAGAAGAAAACCATATAGCTAACTTAATGATGAGTTAAAGCATTCAGTAACATTTAACATCTACTCATAATGAACAGCAAGTCCAGAAGGAAACTTTCTTAACCTGATAAGCAAACCTGGACCCTCAGAGGCAAGACCAGAGGCCGATAGCTGGCAGCCTCACAACCCAGACGGTACAACCCTGGAGTGTGTTTCTAGGATGAGAGGTAATGCAGTGAGCTCTTGGGAGCCACAGCTCTGCACATAGGAGTATGCTCCCATAAAACTTGCCTGTAATCCATGGATAACAGAATGGAAGCTGGCAAATTAAGCACCTATTTATTCCACTAGCAGTCAGATTTATTACCTTCTTGCATAACCTTGAAAGATTACACAAATTAATTTTCTAGTTTGTTCATGTACGAATAAAATAATGAGGAATTTATTCACGATGTAAAGTTACAAAATCCTTATATATTCTAAAGTGAACATGAAAACTAACCAAAAATTTTAAAGAACTAGATGCTATATTTCTCCGGTCTAAAGGCCCCTTTACCTTCAGACTTTGAAGATGTTATTAACTCTGTGATTATAAGGTCAGGAACAAGAATGCCAGACCATGGAGGTTTTAGTTCCCTAGAGTTCAAGACCCTCAGCTTTTCAAAGTTTAAGACTCTGGAGAATTTCAAGATCCTTAAGCATGTACATCACAACTGGGAGGATTTGTTTTGCTCTGTGCTGTTTTTTGTCCTGTGAAATAGCAGCACTTGAATTCTATTTTTAAAGCTCTCTGCTCAACTCCAGCCACTGTGTTTATTTAAATTTGTTTCTAGTATTAATGACAGAAAACATTTTATAACTCTAGCTCCAACTACTTCCCCAGTGTTTTCTCCTATTTTTTCCACCTAATAGCCTTCGCCCAGTCCTTCCCTATTCCTGGAGCAGACATACCTTCATACACCCACTGCAGGCAATATGGTTGCTCATACTTTCTTAAGTATATATCTCATGTCTCCTTGTCTGTAATCTCCTTTTTCACTGAACTCTTTCCAGCATCTACCCCTTGATATTTTCACTCTTTTTCATACTGAATTGCCATAGGGCTCTGGTATACTCAGGGACCAGAATATCTTCCTTCTTCCCCATACTTTCCTGGGCAGGGGTTGTTTGCCCTGCCCTGAAACATTATATTAGCTTTTACTTGGCACATAGTGAGAAGCTATTTTGTGCCAGGTACCCTGCTAAGCTCTGGCAATACAAAGATTGGCAGGATGGCAGAGTAAAGAAGGTGGGAGACAACAGGCAGTTGGACAAAGAGTCACATTACAGTGGTCCCTCCTGGGGACATGTGCAAAAACAGAGTGGACAGAAGAGGATTAGAGACATCTCTTC
>PVKM010025873.1:0-19688 GCA_004027735.1 Carollia perspicillata | reverse complement strand
GCAGAAAAACAAAGAGGAGGGACTTTCACAATATGTGCATTATTGCCATGTGTTACAGACATGAACATGGCTGGCTTTGATCAAAACGGACAGACGGTTTTGCTGAAGCTGCACTGAGTATCCACCGCCCTCTTATATCAGTAACAGAGAGCCTTTCTTGTGTCAATGTAGTTAAATGCAAAAAGCCATTGAAGGAAGTGGAAACAAGTGATGCAGCCCCATGAACCAAGCTGGCTTCGTTTGGAGGGAGGCCCTCAAAAGAGTCTGGGAGGGGCACAGGCAGGAAAGGATGTGAGGAGGGGAAGCAGCTGGATTGTATTGAAGAAGGGCGTAAGCAGGGCCTCGGGCTAGAAACCTTCACGGATGTGGCAGATTTGTTGCACCTTTTGCAGACTTTAATAGCGGCCTCTGATGGCAAATCAAATGCTACCAGATTCCTTTATTTCACTGAGCCCCATCAAGTGCCATCGCTGACTGAAAGGAACCCTCAGAGGCTGCAGGTATAGACATCAGCAAAAGTACAAAGGGAATTATGATTTCAAAATATGCTTCTGAATCATTGTTCTTTAAACCACGTCTATGGAACGATGAAGTGTTATAGATAGCAGAAACCAGCACTAAACTGGGATTCATTTCAGCATTGGCAGTTGTCAATTTGTAGTGATCATCACTTTTCTAGTATAAATCGCGATAACCTTTCTTTGAGCTCCAAAGTCTAGTTTTCTAATGCATCAGACTAAATGGGAAGGCTAACGGGACCACCCCTCGAAGGGCGACATTCCTTTTTTGTGGGTCTGATAGCTATTTCTGAGTGAGAGGAAATCATCCAGCAATTAGAATAATTGTAGTTTTAGCAAGCTTAGGTCTCCAAAGTATGTAATTAATATTGGTGTGTATTCCTATTAATATTTTGAAGTGATTTTTAGATTCCATAGCTAAGGATTGTTCAAAGCTTTTCAGTCTGTTCTATGGAGTTTAAAAAATCTCTTGGGCAAAAATTCCTAACACGATATCAGCTAGAAGAATAATTGTCATTGTAATGACCTTTTCGGTGGATAATTTGACAAGCGCTTGATGGACAGCATTCTCCCACGTCTCTGCCAGCCTTTTACTTCCCGCCATAAAATGCAGCAGCAACATTTCAACTCAACTGATAAGATTCTCAAGAGTCATTTGTTGCGTATCTCCCTCAGTGCAGTTCCTCAAAATGTGAGAGCTCTCTCCCTTTTCAAGGTAGTTTTTATTACCTGGAAAAAATGTGTCTTTTGGGAAGGAATGCCAAAACAATAGTACAGGTGCTGAATCAAATTTCCCAGGTGTGTAAGGGACTGTGTTGTAAGGTTGCTAAATAGTGCTGGTTTGGTGTATGAAATAGCACTCTAGTGTCCTATCGTAACAGTTAACACAACTGCCAAAGGTGTCTTTCCTTACATGAGAATAGCTTTGACTTTGAGGAAATACAGACTATGAAGTACCTGGTTGAAATACCAAAAAGAAAAAAAAAGTAAAAGCACTTACTAGTAAAATGAAGGCAATTAATTTACAAATAAATGTGTTTTTAAATGTAGCCCTGGGGTGATAGACAAATTCAAAAGACTATTTTCTCTAAGAATAAAGTCATTTTGGAAGATATATTTTCTTGCATTCTGAGAGTATCACGAGAACAGAATGCTTGTTGATTGATAAAATATGTACTTCTATCAGGAATATTTCTTATGGAATTAGCTATGTCTAAGAAAAGTTTTTCCATGGTTTTCACTCACAAATTTTGAAGGTGACACACATTTGTTCATGCATGTGTCTTCTTCTTTTTCTAGAAGGTAGGTCGCATGTGCTCCGAGACAGCATATATTGTGTACACTAGTGTATGTTTATCCCCTGGAACAATGCCATGTGTGTGGCAGGCAGTCCATAAACATTCACTGAATGAATGCAGGAACAAACTGAATAAAGAAATTGAACTCTAAATACATACTTAATCTTTTTGAAGTATTTTTTCAATGTACCAAGACGGAAGCCTTTTCATTGTCTTTTCCGATTGAAAATCTTAATCCTACTTTGCTGTTTTTCATTCAACAAGAATGTTAAACACGTGCCAGAAAAAGTTAGAAACATCATCTATGATCCCATATGGGGAGTGGTTTCATTCTATTAGCTCCTTTCTGGGGAGTTCATGGATTTTTCTTTGTGTTAATTCAGCTGACAAGCAGAATACAAAAGTGACATTAAAAATGGAAGAAGTAAAATTGTCACTGTTTGCAGAAGGCATGATACTATGTATAGAAAACACTAAGATTACACACACACAAAAAAAAAAAAACTACTAGAACTGATAGGCAAATTCAATGAAGTAGCAGTATACAAAATAAATGTCCAGAAATCAGTTGCATTTTTATACACAAATAATGGACTTTCAGAAAAGGATACTAAGAAAACAATCTAATCCACAATTGCTTCAAAAAGAATAAAATACCTAAGGATAAATTTAACCAAGGATATAAAAGACTGTACTTGGAAAATTATAAGACACTGAAGAAAGAAATTGAAGAAGATACAAATAAGTGGAAGCATATATGTTGTTTATGGAGTAGAAAAATTAACATCATTAGAATGTCCATACTACCCAAAGCAATGTATAGATTCAGTGTAATTCCTATCAAGATCCCAATGGTATATTTCACAGACCTAGAACAAATATTCCAAAAATGTATATGGAACCACAAATACCCATATAGCAAGAGCAATCTTAATAAAGAACAGAGTTGAAAGAATTATGCTACCTGATATCAAACTACATTATAAGGCCATAGTAAACAGAACAGCCTGGTACTAGAATGAAAACAGACATATAGATCAATGGAACAGAGTAGAGAGCCCAGAAGTAAAACCAAACCTTTATAATCAGTAAACATTGGACAAAGGAGCCAAAAACATACAATGGGGTATGGACAGTCTATTCAATAAATGATACTGGAAAAATCAGACAAATACATGTTAAAAATGAAATTAGACCCCCTTCATTCACCATACAGAAGAATAAATTAAAAAGGATTAAAGACTTAAATATTAAACTTGAAACAATAAAAATCCTAGCAGAAAACTTAAGCAATGAAATCTTACACTTCTCATAGCAATATTTTTTCTGCTATATCTCATTGGGCAAGGAAAACAAAAGAAAAAATAAACAAATGGGACTACATCACACTAAAAAGTTTTTCCACAGCAAAGGAAACCATCAACAAAATGACAAGACAACACACTGAATGCGAGAACATATTCACCAGGGATACATCTGATTAGGGGTTAATACAAAAAGTACATAAAGAACTTACAAAATTCAACACCCAAAAAACAAGCAGTCCAATTAAAAAATGGACAAAGGACCTGAATAGACACTTCTCCAAAGAGGACATACAGATGGCTAATATACATATGAAAAGATGTTCAATGTGGCTAATCATCAGAGAAATGGAAATTAAAACCACAATGAAATATTACCTCACACCTGTCAGAATGGCCATCATTAATAAGTCAACAAACAAGTGCTGGTGAGGATGTGGAGAAAAAAAGGGAACCCTTTTGCACTGTTGGTGGGAATGCAGACTGGCGCAGCCACTCTGGAAAGCAGTATGGAGTTACCCCACCGGCACCGCCACCAAAAGTAAAAATGGAACGGCCTTAGACCCAGAAGCCCCACTTTTGGGAATTTACTCAAAGGTACAAAATGGACAGGGGGAGGTTAAAAATAGTATAGGAGATGTAGAAACCAAAGAACTTATACGTACAACCCATGGACATGAACTAAGGCCAGGGGGAATGCTGGTGGTAGAGTGGGTACAGGGCAGATGGGAATAAAGGGGAGAAAAATAGGACAACTGTAATAGCATAATAAATAAAATATATTGAAAAAATAAAAAGTTAAAAAATAATATATGTACCCCTATGCTCATTAGAGCATTATTTGCAACGGTGAAGATTTGGAAGCAGCCCAAGTGTCCATTAGTAGGTGAGTGGATAAAAAAGTTGTGGTATATTTATAGAAGGAATACTTGGCTGTAACAGAGAGGGAAATCTTACACTATGAACCCGTATGGATGGACCTGGAGAGCATTAGGCTAAGTACAATAGAAGACTGCACAGGAGAGGGATTATTGAAGTGGAAAAGAAAAGGAAGGTTCAGGGAAAGAGGTGGTCAGAAGAAAACCTGGCAGAGAGAGAGAGACAGAGAGAGACAGAGACAGAGACAGACAGAGACAGAGAGAGAAAGAGAGGGAGACAGAGAGACAGAGAGAGAGAGAGGTTGATTCTCAGAGGAAGTGAGACATTGATGAGTCAAGTGAAAGTGGAAAGAATGTTTTAGACAAAGTGAATAGCATTGTATGTACAAGGAAGTAAAATTATCCCAGGGCCCCAATAGCTGGTAAGGAGTCCAGACTTTTTTTTAATCCATTGAAATGTATATTTTTTTAATTAAATCTCAAGTCGCTAAAAGAGACTTCATTCCTGACACAGAGTTTTAGAGAAAGGGTAGCAAGCCACCCAGCACCCATACACCTAGCACCTGGTTTGCAAACAGTGGGTATTAGCGTCATCTTCAGTGTGCCCTGTGTGTCCCTTGCCAATCCCATCCATTTCATTTTTTTCAGGAATAATCATTTTTTGCTTTCCTTTATAATTTGACCACTTATTATTATTCCTGAGGATTATGCTCCGTTTTGTAAGATTTTTGAACTTTAAAACTGGAGTTTCATGGAAAAATTCATCTGCACCTTGCTTTTTTTTTCTTAATATTTCTTTCCTAAGAAGCGTCCACCACGGTAAATGTCCTTGTTACCCATTTATTTTCACTCCTGCGTAGCTTCCAGTTTTCTTTTAGTGGACATCTGTGTTATTTCCAGGTTTCTGCCTGCAGGGTGACTATGAACCTTTTTCTTCATACATTCTGATCAGCATGTGTAAAAGTTTCATCTAGGAAATACACCTACCTAAGAACAAAATTGTTCACTCACAGAGAGTATACCACTTTTCAGATATATCAGATGACAAGTTATTTTTCACAGCAATTTTACCAAATTCTTCTCTACTACTGAATGTAAAAGAACTCCAGGTTTTCTACGGTCATCAAAGCTTAATGTTGCCGATTTTTTTCAGTTTTCCAATTATATGGGTATGAAATATTTTATTGTGACTGAACTTAAGCATGTTTTGACTTTCATTCTGTTTGAGACTGAATTGAATCCATAGATCAGTTTGGGGAGAAACAATATCACAACATTGAGCATTATATACTTTTATATAATTTATATTGTTTGTGTATATAAACATACCTACAGAATTATCACACATTGGTGATATAATCATATGCTTATTTATATATTATTTAATATTATCTTATAAAGATTATGAATAACATCACCCACCGTCGTCACCACTTCTGTTCCTCATTTAAGGTCTGACATCATAAGGCAAGAGAAAAGTGTAAGGATTAGAGAGTAAATGAGATCAAGATTTTTTAGGGTAAGGAAACATCTTCCAATTTCTAGTTCAGTTAAACTTTTTTATATTGACTGAGGCAATTATATATTTTTCTCCTTTAACATGGTAGATTTTATGGTTGGATTCTTCAGGTTTATCAACCTTGTCTTCCTGGGGTAATTCACAATTGGAAATAAAGTTTTGTGGTTTTCTTTATAACATTACTGGGCTTAGCTTGCTAATATTTTCTGTTTGTGTCTGTGTTCTTGAGTAAGATTGCGCTGTAATTTCCCTTCCTGAACTGCGACTAGTTGAAAATGTTTGATCGGGAGTAAAGATCTGCTTAGTTTTGGGGTGTGGCTATAATATGAGTTCTAATTAGGGATGTGAAAAAAGGCGGTCATCTGTCACACAGAGACACCCGTCTCGTTTACAGGTTGGAGGTGGTGTAGAGTGTTCTTGGTTACCAAACGACCTATGAGATTCATCCCAACCCTACAACGTGATGGTTTTGTAATTCATTATCTTTATCATCATCATCATTTACCTCATTCCTAAAAAATTAATAGGGAAGGCTAGGAAATGAAAAGGAAGGCCAGTGTTGCCCTGTTAAGTGGAAGTATATTTCAAAACACGATCATCCTAAGAATGATTTTTTCATAACATTTACTTAGAATTTTCATGGCCCCATACTTTCTGAATTTGCTTCATGCAGCATTTTCTCCAAGTCTCAGTAACTTGCTTAGAATATGCAGAGAAACTATTTAGAATTGAATTTTGAACTTGGAACATGTTCCTTCTCAATCTCACCTGATAATAATGCCAAGTGCCCCAAATCTTTTCTATCCGCTGGAGATGAGACCATTTCTCCTGTGATGTTTAAACTTAATTCCAGAGTCCCAATCTCGCCGATAATCATTCTTCTTTTCCCTATATATTAAAGTGCTCTCCTTAATTGCTGTAATATTCACAAGGAGGCCATTGGAACTGGAGTACTCTCAGTTGAAGAATAGTTCTGTAGGTGATAAAGATAAAGTAGCATTGAGAACTGTCCAATTTACTTCAGTGAATTCGATCTTTCTGAGGAAGCAAGAGGTACACGATACATTTACCTGAACTTTTAGAGTGATAAGGAAAATGCGTGACGTGCATTCAAGACCACAGAAAGTTTAAAGCTTTATCTCAACGAAATTGTGTTCGGGAAAATAGTCTATTTACTTATAGGATACAAGGGCAATATATATTTCAAGCTCTTTCAGCCTGGGAGTTTGCAGAATTGTTATCAACGAGAAATATAAGCACTACCAAAGTTGAAGTGTACATTTCTCCTGCTCCGTTTGCCTGTGTAGAAAAACTGTTCATCCATGGGGGTAAACTGGGAGGGCTGCCCTGCTCTACTAGCGAAACTGTTACTGAAAACGTTATCACAGAGATCAGGGGCTGGCCGGGACAGGCGCCACGTGTGGGAGAAGTTCTGGACGGGGCAGCATTAACAGCAAGCCCTTTCCTCTCCTAACGAGGCCAGTGCTGCCCAGCTTGATGTGCTCCGTTAAGCTCGTTCAATTATGTTTTCTGTGAGGCCACGGCCTTGCGTTTTTGCGGAGCGAGCCTGCTCAGGTGTCGCCTATGAAACCTGTTGCCGGTATTTATGGAGTGCCTGCGGTGGCTGGGGGCTAGATAGTGTTTCTGCCGGCAGCTCAGGCTGGAGGAGTCACTCTCCTTCTTTGTCCTGGCGTTGATTATATTCCCCTGACAATTCGTGTTTGTTACATTACATATCATATGTGCCCTGAGTATACAGCGCAGTCAAATATAAGGTGACCCCCGTTTTCCCAAAGAGGATATGAAAACTTTTAAAGAAATAGGTCAAATAGCCAAATGTCAACTTAAGTTTAATTTACTAACTTAAACATATATTTTTATAATTACATTTGTAAAATTAATTTGAGAAATATTCATTTTTTCCACTCTCACATTTTACCAAAACATGTTATACCAACTTAACACATTTATTATGATAATGTCTTGCTATCATAGGAGTGTTTTATTTTTTACACTGGTTTCCTGAACATGTTATCCTTACTTCCATCCAAGCTTGAAATGCTGAATTTCTTTAATGTATGCATGACACCCTGCAAATTTGGGTTATAGGTGCTTTCGCCTTAAGCATCTTTGCTGCAAATATTTTCATCCTGAACTAATTGACCATAAGGCAGTTTTGCTGTAAAAGAAAAAAAAAAGATAAAATCACAATGAATTAAAAAGGGACATTAAAAAGAGCATAATGACACATCAAAAAATGAATGGCAAAATTAAGAAGACTCTGTAAAATGTGTGTAGATTCATGACAATACCGTGCAAATAACTGATTTTATTTTGTAGATTGTACCTAAGCACTTTTCTTCAATCTATGGGACATGTGGGTTCAACCAACTCTGCACCCTCAAAGAGGCCCTGGGCCTGTGTAGTGTGTTTCAGAATAAGGAGCCAACTCTTAGAGCAAATCGTCATCATATGGAAGACGTGCTAACTGTTTTAAGACCATCACCACCACCACATCTTATCACTGTATTAACCAGTGTGAGGGCTAAGATTTGTATATAATGTAAGAACAGGGGTAACTTCAGGAACTTCATTAATGGAAAAATGAAACCAAACTCACAACTAGCTTAAAGGCATTGTCTGCTGAAGGCAGTCGATTGGTTCATCAATAAAAAATGAAACCAAACAAGCCAACAGACCATCAACCAGTTATTTTACCTTTTTCATGGCAAAGTGGCCTTATGGCCAGTTAGTTATGGGGCAAAGATTCTATGGTGAAAACACCAACACCAGGAATTTCATGCTAGGTCATCTTTTACACATTAGGAATGTTGGTGGGTGGGTGGTGCGGTTTGTTTTGTTTTGTTTTTTGGTCCTATGTGTATAAGTGTGTGATTTCTACTCTGTTGCTATTAATAGTGCTATTTAAGTGCTTATTTGCAAAAGTATCCAATACTTAAAACTGTGAGATCAAACCCCAGGAATACTGACTCTGTGTTAATACTTTCCTTTTGTTACTGATTCATAGTCATTTGTGTTTGACGGGGCTAAACCCACATAACTTGGTAGCTGACTACACAGAATTCATTTTCTTCGCATACAAAGTCCACCCCAGATCCAAGTCACTTTTCAGACAACGGTCTCCATGTGGTGACTCAGCGATCCAGGCAGACAGGCTCTGCGATCTGAAGCTGTACCTCCTGGAAACCCTGGCCTTCCCGATTAGCACGCCAGGGGTGATAACTCTGGATGGTCTTGCACAGGCATTAAAAATCCTTTGGCTCAGAAATGGAAGCTACTGCTTCTGCTCTCCACCCATTGGTCAGAACTCCCCGGTGAAGACGTCAGTGGGCAGCAGAAAGCGTTCCTCTGGTGTGCTTGGAGGGAGAGAGGGGAGCGCTGGCCGTGGAGCAAGCACTGCATGGATCGCAACAACACCCCAGGCTTGCGCTGCTCGCAGCGTGTTTCGGGCCGACGCGTACCTTGCTAAGTAAAAGCAATTCAGACTGACCCAGAGATGGGAGAAGCTTTTAGCATTGAGGACTGAATTGTGAAATATGCTCTCACGTGTATCTCATATACAGTATTGATTGATTAAGAAAGAGAAAAGCGGAAATCTCCTGTATATTAAAGTTTAATTGGGTTCCTTTGTGGATAAAATTTCACAAGAAAGATCAGAAAAATCTCCCCAAACAAAAATATATTTACTCCATTCCCTAACATAAGTAGCTCCTACGAACATTCATATTACTCGTGTGGGTAGTTTAAAACCCCAACCACCAGTCAGTTCCCTTAAAGCTTGTCAATAGTCATGTGGTAGACAGCATTTATAAGGTGAAAGTGTATGTTCCTCGCCTACCAGCCAAACAAGTCATAAATAAATTCCGGCCTTCTCTCAAGCAGTCCTGTTCCTACCTTCTCGCAGACTGTAAACTATATTTAGAGAACAAAAACTAAATCCTTAAAGAAATCATGGTCTAGCTCTGACATTTTAGACAGACCATATCCTTGAATGGTCTCCATACTGAACTTTTCAGCTCTCTGCCTTAATATTCTGTCTTCGGTATGAGATATTCCCCATGCTCGCCCCTACCCAGCTACCTCCCCCGCCACTGACATTTCTGCCTGAAGGAAAGCATTTGGTCTTTCCAGGTCCAAATCAGACACTTTCTTATTCATAGAGTTGTGTTTGAGTCCCCTCTGCTCTCCTGTACCTGTGTCTCTTCCTCATCCTAATCGTCCAGCCCCTTCTTATGTCCAACTGCCTCTACCCAAACAACTTGGCCAGGCGTCCGTCCTCTCCCTACAGTCCCGCCCCCAGCCCTGCTGCTTCGTAGTCTGTTCTTCCACTGCCGTTGGCAGGTATTTTAAGTGTAGCTCAAATCATGTTTTTCTTCTGCTTCAAATCAGCCAGTGGTTCCTTAGTTCATTTAGAGTAAAAGTCAAACTCTTACAGTAGGTAGATTATTTCTTTTTATTTTTGCTGTAAAAAATCACCACAAACCTGGTGGCTTAAAATAATACCGATTTATTGTCTTACAGTTCTAGAATTTTGCTGAGCTAAAATTAAGGGGTTGGCAGGACTGACTTCCTTTCTGGAGGGCCTGGGAAGAATCTCTTTTCTAGCCTCCCATGTTCCCTGCTCCGGTCCCCTCCCATCTTCAAAGCCAATAATCACCCATATGGCCTTTGTCCTGCTGTATCACTCGGACATCAACTCTTCTTCCTCCCTCTTCTACATTTAAAGGACCCTTGTGATTACACTAGACACACCCAGGTAATCTGGGAACACCTTTCTTAAGGTCAGCTGATCAGCCTTGTTAGTTGCCTTTGTAACCCTCATTTCCCCTTTCCATCCAAGGCAGTGCATTCACAGGTTCAGGGGATTAGGACACGGACCTCTTGGGGTTGGGAGCATCATGATTCTGCCTATCCCAGTGGAGGATTACAAGGCCTGTTGCCCTGCCACTTCCCCACGTGCTCCCTCAGGCTAGGCTCACTGGTCTCCTCACTGTTACGAACAAATGCCTGATACGCATCCACCGTCAGCCTTCACCCTGACACCGTCACTCCCCCGGAGATCCACAGAGCTAACTATGTCGCACTTCCTCCAGAGGCTTCCTCAAAAATCACCTTCTCAGTGAGGTCTGTCCTGACCACCGCTTTAAAATGGCCACTTGCCCCTGGCCTGCACGGTGACGGGGTCCCCACAGCACTTGCCCACGTCTACCGCAGTGGACAACTGAAGCTTATGTCTGTGGTCTGTGGTGCAAGCTCTCAGAGAATGCAGATCCCTGTGTTTCCTTTTGTTACGTGTCCAGCCCCGAGTGATAAAATATTTGCGTAATGGATGAATTCTTTTTTTATTGTTTGTTTGACTTTTTTAGCTTTATATAGGTATGTGTTGTATACCAAACAATAGCACACGTTTAATGTGTACATGCTGATGAGGTGGACATATGCGTACACCTGTGATACCAGCACCACGGTCAAGGCTATGCTTATGTGCAGCACCTCCATTAGCTGTAGTGTGCCCCCTTTCTTGTTTCACGTGGTTAGAATGCTTCTATGAGATCTACTTTCTTAATATTTTTTAAGTGCACAATGCAGCATTAAAGATGGATTCTGTGTTGTACAGCAATTTTGTAAAATGTATTCATCTTTGTAACTATAACGTAGTACGCATTTTGAACAAAAGCTTCCCATTTCCCCACCCTGGCCCCTGGCAACCAGCATTCTCTTGTCTGCTTCTATGAGATTATTGTAATTTTTAAAAAATAAATATAATTATGTGCATGCATCAGATCCTCCCAGTAGCCTCCCTGCAGGGGCCATGGTATGTCTTAGGGTCTCCCCTGGTTTCAACCTTGGGAATGGGCCTGTTGTAAACACTTGGTGTGTGTCAAGGTGAGTTACCAAAGCAGGATCCAGGGGATAGGGGAGGCATGAAGCCCTTTACATTTTATTGGTCTAGACTGGATTCCAGCAACAGAATTAAGGTGTTTCAGGCAATTGCATAGTCAGTGTGATTAGGGAGATCAGATTAGGCTAGGTTAGCGACGTAGTGGAAGAGTGCCTGAACTCTTATTAAAACTTGGGGTATCACTCTATTGCTTCTTGAAATTACCCCCTCTAGGTCTCCATCCCCAAGGGCTCTTTTGTTCCTGTCTCCTGGAGGGAGCCGTGGGAGAGAATGTTTAATCATTCAAGGCATTGTCAGTGTGGATGACGAGGAATAGCCTGCATATTCTCGCCCGTGCTCCTGCTCCTGAGAGGGTTCTTCTCCCTGTGAGTGAGTTGAGGAGGGAGGATTTGGAAGCCCAGGTGTTATTTCTTTTAAATAAGTTTTTGTTATAAAAATAAATGAAGTCTCTATTTTATCATTTCAATTCAGGCCCTAAGCGTGCACAGTAGTTACCTTTCATGAAATGTCCTTACAATAATGCTATTTCACTGGGCTTTGTAATGAACCTTCCATTTGCATCACTATCCTGAGAACTTTCTGACAAAGCTCAGGTAATATTATGGAGGCAGGAGGAAATGAAATGAGATGATGGTAATGCATGTCCATTGTGGAAAATGTTAAGTTGCCAAGGCAATGTCATATCGATAATGTTTTCATAAATTAAATTAAGATACATATGGCAAATAAATAATGCATTTCTCTTTATTATCACTTCAAATACACGAGGATAACTATTTAGGATTAAAGCCAGAAATTAGACATACAACATCTCAGCCGCAATGGAAAGGGTGCTATTTGTCGTTCAACCTGATACACTCTCAAGATTCCTGTCACGTTCACTTCAGGCTTTCAGGTTCTCCCCCTCGGTGTACTCCGGCAGCCTGTCTGCTGCACAGCTCTGCTTCCCAAAGCAGAATTTCTGTCGAGAATTAGAGGGAGAGTCAGTATCATTCTATTAAGCCTCGCTTTCGCGCTGCCCACCCAACCCTCTGGTTTCAGTCTGGTTCTTTTAACACTCAAGCTGATTTTACTCCTTGCTCCCTCCCTCCGTCTCTTTTTCCCCCTTTTCCTACCCCTCTCTTCTTTCCTCCCTTCCTTCCTTCCTCAAAGGGGTATTTATGTTCATATTTTTAGTGGGGGTATTGGTTGAAATGGCCTGCTTAGGGAAGCGTTACTGCATTGGCTCACTACAATTACATTTTCAAAGATGGAAGAGAGCACCTCACTTTTCTCAGTTTCCCTGTGAAATGGGAACGAGTGAAGCCTTGCAGGTTGTCGTGAAGAACAAGTGTGATTCTGCCCGTAAAGAGCCTAGTTCAGTACCCAGAGCCAGTAATGGAAATTCTACACCTTTAAATCACATGTTAAAAATTTATAGGTAATGTTTAGGTACTGTGTTCGTTGTAGCAGAATTAAAGCTATTGGTAACCAAAAGGAAGAAAATAGGTTACTATATTCCTACCAGCCACAACTAAGGATAAGTGTGTCATACTCGTATTTATATATATGACTTCTAAACCCCATTTAAATAGAAATGGGACCATAATGCATGTGCTTTCTTGGTAATACACTCCTCCAGCACCCCCAGTAAATATATTCTAGGACTCTCAGTATCAATTTATACTTTCTAAATATTTTTGGAAGTAGTGGGCAGTCATATCACAGTATTAACTATTTAGATGATACAAATTTTGTGTTATTTTAATTACAATGTATATTCCAAATGCCTCCATATTATTAGAAAGAAAAGTTACACCAGTAGAACTAATCACGCATTATGAAAATAAGGTGTCATATAAATCTGTTCAATTTGAGTTATATAAATGAATTCACTCAGCAAATATTTGTATACTTACTGTCTGTCAGGTACTGTCTTTATTTTACCTAATTATTCTATTGATTTAGAGAGAGTGGAAGTGTGTGGGGGGAAGAGAGAGAGAGATTTGTCGTTCCATTTTTGTGCATTCATCCATTGATTCCTATATGTGCCGTGACCCAGGATCAAACCCACAACCTTGGTGTATTAGGACAATACTCTAGCCAACTGAGCTACCCAGCCAGGGCTTCACTTCATGTTTTCAAAGTTTATACTTTCTCCTCTGATTGTCTATTTTATCATGATTCATCATGATGTAACTTGGATTATAATGTTCATTTATGAGACTGCTCTCACGTACCTGATTCTTGATGATAAGAACAGCTCAGTGACCTACATACTTAGAAGTTATGCCATCTTCGAAAAGTCTCCTAACCTCTCTGATGCAAAGACTGCCATCCTTAAATCAGGGACTAATTTTTACCTGCATCACAGAAATAATGCATATGGCATATTATTGCAACAAGAAATTGTAACTTCTTCTGACTAATATCATTTCTAGCGAGTCTTACATTGATTTGGGAAAGACTCTTTTTGCCCTGTTCTAAACCTAAAGGATTGTTAGCTGTCACGTCTCTCCTCTTCTCCCCGTTTGTTTAGTTGAGGGACGTGTGGAGCTGATCCCCGTTGACTGTGCAGCACCTGGGAGGGCAATAGTGTAGTGATGGAGTGGGAGGCAGACTGCAGGAGATGGGCTTTGCAAACGCACATCTCTAAGAATATTAATAGGAATGTCCAAGTTCAGTGGAGCTGATGGCAGGGCAAGGCACATCTCCTTAGTTTAAAAATAAAAGCAAATATGTTCTGAAGGTGGGGAGGGGAATTCATCACTTTCATCAAATACTCATATTAAAGGAAGCCTAGAAATATTTTCAGAACTGGTCTTCACGTCATCTACTCACTTCAATGAAAGAAAAAGTGAGTAGCCTGTAAAACAGTTACATTTCCTTACAAAAATTATGCATTATCTACTACTCAGTATATAGAACACATGGAAAAAGTAGGAAATGAAAGATTTTACTTGATACTATGATGTGACCCCAAGTTTAAAGTCCAATCTCATTCCTTAAAAAATCTGGATCATCAGGAGCACGAGAAGGTGCTACTGCATCTTCTACTCTTCTTTATACGTGCATTTTTTGTTGTTTAAATTATTTTCATGTGATAAAAACATGCTATTTTTTTTTGGTACACATGAATTCAAGATCAGTGTGTCTCAGAGGTTTCTTTTGCGGGGCTATACCTTTTATTATTTCCTAATATCTACTTTATCATATTTAGTACTTTTAAGCTTATATTCACCTTTACTCACATGAATATCATATTTCTTCTTTATTTTGTTTGGTATCTCTTAACTCAGTCCTTTTTTACCTATTTTAAAATTTTTTATCAATAAAAATGTTTAAACCTTAAAAAGTCTAGTACTATCTCAAAGATTTAATAGAAAAGAATGTCCCGGCCCTAATTCCTACTCTCAGACATCTATTCACAATCATTTTGGTGGTTTCTTCTAGTGCTGATGTATTTCTGAATAGGCTGGTGCCCTTTTTGTTATTGATTTTTCAATTTGGGACATTACCTTTTGTCTTTCTAATTATGGAAGGTAAAGATTTAAACTCTCTTATGGGAACAGCCCTCAGCCTTCTTCTCCCCATTTTCCCAAAAGTTATTGTAAAATTTGGGTACATTCTGTAATTTCACTTAGTATTTCCTCTGTGTATGTGTGTGTGTGTGTGTGAATATATATGTATATATATTGTGTTTTGTGATCACAGTTCCTTCACTATGCTACTTTTCTACAGTAACTACTGCATATGAATAAAACATTTTTACTTAAAAATTTCCAACAGAAATAAACAGCTGCCCACAGTATGGTCAAGGATGTCAGTGGACCAGTTTCATTTTCTCCTTGAAATCATCCCCACGGGGGCGCGCTCCTTGGTCCTCCCCCTTCTGCCGTGCTGGTTTCTCTTGCAGTCCCTGCGCAACTGTCCTCTGGGGGTTCCCTTTCCCTCTCCCTGTACCTGGGGCTGAACCTCCTCTCTGTTGGAATGTTCTGTTTTCTCATTTTTGGTTTATTCCGTCATTTTTGTAAAGCACACCATTTCAGTAGCTTTCTAAGAAAGATACGTGAAGGCAAACATTTTTTGAGACCTCATATCCTCCCCCCAAATGCTTCATTTTACCCTCACACTTGACTTATGGTTTGGCTGCATAGTTAACTCCAGGCTGGAAATCTTTTCAGTTCTGAATTTTAAAGCCATCGCTTTTTTACCTTCCAGCTCTCAGTGTTGCTTCAGAGAAGTACGGCACCATTCTCATTCTAGATCCTGTGCGTGAATTTTTTTTCTTTTCAAACTTTTAGCATCCTCTCTTTGCCTCCGGTGTCCTGGAAATTCAGTGATGTGCGTTATCAAGTCCGTGTATTTTCAGTGAGCTGAGCCCTCAGTTGGGCTTTTTAATCTAGAAATTCATATGAATCTCAATCCTGTTTCGTATCATCAATTTGACAAGTAATACCCTTTTCTATTTTCTCTCTATTTTTTCTGGAAATCTATATTAGTTGGAGGTTAAAAATCTTGGATCAATTCTCTAACTTTAAATGCTTTTCTCTTTTATTTTCCATTTCTGTGCCTCCATACTACTTTACGAGAGATTTTTCTCAAATCTATCCTCCAGCACTTTTGTGTGTATTTATTTTTCATTTCTACCATTGTACTATCAATTTCTAAGAGTGCTTTCTTATTTTCTGAATGCTCCATTTTATATCATGCTATTTTTATGTTATGAATGCAGTGTCTTTCTCTCGTCTTCAGTATTCCCTATTTAGTCTTCAGTTCTCGCATTATCTGTGTTACCTCCAAGTTTCTCCCCTCTGATTGCTTTGGTAATTTATTTTAGTGGTTTCTCTCCATTTTCTTTTACCCTCAGCTGCCTCTTCATACTTGAAAAGGATCCCCTGGAGAAGCCGATGATAGGCCGTGTGTGCATGGGGTCCCGGGTGGTAGTGGACCATCTCCTAAGTTGAAAGCAACCTTAAGCCAATTGGACTGACATCCTGACTTTTCACTGGGGCTCCTGAATGTTTTCATCCACAGATCTTGCATTAGTTATTTACAAATTACCCGAAACTTAGCAACTTAAAATGACAAACATTTGTTACTGTGCCCGTATTCTCAGTACCAGGAAGCAGCAGCAGCTTAGCTGAGTGATCCTGGCCCAGGGTCTCCCCAGAGGTCATTGCCAAGCTGTCAGCTGGGGTAGCAGCCATCTCAAGGCTTGACTAGGTCAGCGAATCCATTCTTAAGTGCACTTACGTGATTGTACTTAGGTGATTGTTGTTCATCTTTCACCACTCGGGTGTGTCCATGCGGCTGCTTAGGGCACGGCAGCTGGCTTCCCTCAGAATGAGTGGTTCAAGAGAGGAGTGTGGTTTTAGAAACTAATCTCTGAAATGACATCCCAGTGACCTATCAGTTCTTCCACCCCTGTGTAGGCATCACACAGACTAATTTTGGTAAAGTGGGCGAAGGGAGTCCCAGCGTTTGATTCCAGGAAGCAGGGATCGCTGGAGCTGCCCTCGGGCAGGCTGCTGTGCATCTCAGTCCCCTGTTTCCCCGGAGAAGACGCCTCCCAGCACCTTTGCCTGGAGTGGTAATCCCAGGTGTCAGAGTTTTGGGAACCTGGCACTGGAAGAGAGAGCAGAATCCCGCTATTCAGTAATGCGGCCCTTTCTTAGTTCTATGGTTTGCAGTCCCGTGTATGTCACAGCAGCCCCTGCAGCCCTCCCTGGCATCGCCCTGGTGTAGACCCATCTGCTTCGGTCAGGCCGGCCAGCGAGTGTGACCCAGATGTGTGCAAGACTGGAGCGCCCAGGCTGATGGAACAAAATGGGGCAGGACTTAACTGGGCATTTTATAGGTTTTCTGTCAGTCTGCCTGCCAATCGACCTTACCCTGGCCTTGAGAGGTCCATGATTCCCCCAGTTCTTGAGTGTTGCTAGGTTTCTGCAGCTTCAACCGGCTTCCCTGTGCCTGTGCATCTTAGTTTTGAGCTTTCTCCCCTCTGGTAAAATAATTACTTGTATCTCCACTTGCCATCTTCCCACATTTTGTTGGTATCACTCACCTGCTCTCATTTTCTCTCCAGTTTTCTTTGTCTTTGCAGCTTTATATCTTTTTCAGCATGTCACTGTCTCTGCGATAAGGTTTTAAGATGCATGAATTTCTATATTTAGCCCACCATTAGTTAGTATTTTAATTTTTTCTGCCTGTGTAATTTCAGTGTAAACCTTGATAAATAGTGTTTCCTACAAAGTTCACTTTTAGAGGAAGAACTGAAGATTTTAATGGACTAATCAGCTTATCCTCCTGCCCAAAGCTTTTGAGATGAGACTAGAATGGATTTTGCTTTCCATGATACTGTTGAATTTCTGGCTGATTTAGAATGTAGGTTTATAAGGAAATAAGAGTAGATGAAAATGGTCAGTAGTGTAATGTCTAGAGAATCGGCTTAGAAATCCAAGGATTTTTTTCCTGGTCTTGGGTTGTTCTTTAAAGTGCCAACCTCAAACAAACACCTAACAGCTTAACACATACAACTTCATTGAAGATTATGGTTTAGCTACATACGTAACTTCAGTATGCCTGTATTTACCGTAGTTTTCAGTGTGTAAACCTGCCTGTTCCTTCCAGTGTTAGGATCCTGGAAAGCTATAAACAAGTTGGAAATATTTATTATAGTACCTCAAGGTGAAACCACCAAAGTCCCACCATGGGTGATTTATTACACTGCTAGGTAGCAGACGCACGAGAGACTGTCCTGAACTCCCCGATGGAAGGAACCTCCAAAACACAGCATTTCTAAAATTAGTAACTTATACTTGTCTAGCATAAGGAGAAGAATAAGGTATTTTTAAGGTTTTCATTTTCTTTGCTGATGGACCTAAAATCTAGGTAGTACTTTCTATATCTTTGACTTTTGCTCACACACTGTCCCTCCCCAGGGAGACTAGGAACCTGTCTGTCCCTTCTTGATTCCAACCCAAGTGTAGGAGCAAATGTGCTTCTTCTGGGTGAGGTGGCAGCTTCCTGTCCGAGACCTCCCCGTGCAGGTAAAGTCATGTCCCAGGGTGGTTTGTATGGTCTGTTCTTCAAATGCCAATTCTTATTTATGTTCTGTGGTCCTCTTTTGTTCATACATCTTCTTCTAGTATTCATAATTTATAACTGCAGTTTAATTATTCAAATAGTTACTGTTATATGTTTGAAACTGTTTTTTTGGCTTGGACAGTCTTGTGTATAAATGTCATTATCCCCAATGAGATTGTTTCATTTTCAGTAGTAGAGCATATATTCTCCAGCTCTTTGATTATCCTGTGGTGCAGTGCAAGATTTCATAACCTTAGGACTACTGGCATTTTGGACTGAGTAATTCTTTGTCGTGGGGAGGCTGTCCTGTACTTTTGCACTGGAGGTTGTTGAAAAATATCCTTGTCTTCCAGCCACTAGGTTCCAGTGGCACCCCCCTGCCTACCCCCACGTTAATGATATCCCAACTATATTAGTCATTGTACAATGCCCCCTGTGATGGGTGGGGGAGCTGATTTCATTAGTGTGGTGGGACTCACCTTGTCAACAGCCCAGCTGCAGACTTGGCTCTCTAAATTGTCTTGCTAACCAACTTCACTCCTGGAACTTGGAGAATTTTTAGGAAAGGCTTCTGATTTTTATATTTGCATGCTGCTACTTTAAATTAAATGAAAGTACGAGTTGAACCATACACTAAATAAAAATAATGTCTTTTGCAAGCTGTCACTAATATCAACTAGACTCCTGTGCCCTTTTCAACTAAGTCTGCCAAACTCAGTTGAAAGTTTTTTCAGCTAAGAAATTTCCTGACAGATAGACTTCAACCAGTGCTGTTTTAACCTCTCTGCAGGCACAAGTAGATTTCCGTCTTTCTGTTTTTTTGATTCTGATGTCTGACTGTCAAACATGTGGTTATTGAAGTCCGCAGGGTAGAACTACCTTCTTATCTGTAGTTCTCAGGTACAGAGTGTGAAGGGATGGTTGCAACAAGGGTAGTTCACAACTGGGGTGCCCAGTTTGCAGGCTGCAGAGAAGGAGTCTAAGCAATGTTATTCATCAACACCTACTTGCAGGCTTGGGCAACTAATTTTTCCTGTAAGGATACTTGGCATGCTCTAACCAAATGCACGCACAGTCACCTTGGATTTAAAAACATCACTTACTCAACTAATATTTACTGAGCACCTTCTCTGTGATGAGTGCTGTGCTATCTGGCCGTGGAGAATGCAGTGGAGAGCAG
>PVKM010025872.1:0-19685 GCA_004027735.1 Carollia perspicillata | reverse complement strand
CCGTTATTTCTTTATTTTTAAGAAATGTTTTATTTTTATTTTTATTGTATTTTTTCCATTATCTTTTATCCCCTCATACCGTCTTCTACCTCCATCCACTCCACTCCCCCCCAATCACTATTTCTTGTCTTTGTGATAATAGGCATCCTAAGAGATGAGGGATGATAGCTCACGGTTGAGATTTGCATTTCCCTGATGAGTAGTTCTTACCTTCTCTTTCAGGTAGTTTGTTAGTGTATAGAAAAGCAACTAATTTTTGTATGTTGATTTTGTGTCCTTCAACTTAACTGAATTATTTATTAGTTCTAACAGTGTTTTTGGAAGTATCTTCATGATTTTCTATATATTATATAAGATCATGTCATCTGTAAACATTGATTATTTACTTCTTCCTTTCTGATTTGAATGCCTTTTACTTGTTTTTTTTTTAATTGCATAATTACTATGGCTTGGACTCCAGGGCTATGTTAAATAGAAATGGCAAGAGTGGAAATCCTTGTCTTGTTCTTAGAGAAAAGGCTTTTAAGTTTCTACCAGCAAGTGCAGTGTTAACTGTGGGCTTGTCATATATGGCCTTCATTATATTGAGTTACAACATAATAATTTGTTGGGAGTTATTTTTTATCATGAGAGGATGTTGAATTTTGTTAAATACTTTTTCCACATCTATTAAAATGACTGCAGGACGTTTATCCTTCATTCTGTTAATGTGATATATCACATGTATTGATTTGCATATGTTAAACCATCCTTGCATTTCAGAGACGAATCCCAGTTGATCATAGTGTATGATCCTTTTGATGTGCCCTTAAAGTCAGTTTGCTGGCATTTTGTTAAGGATTTTGGCATCTAAGTTCATCAGGAATATCAGCCTGTATTTTCTTTTCTTGTAGTGCCCATCTTTAAAACTACACTATGTAGCAGGAGGGATGGAATTGTTCTTATTTCCATTTTACACACAGAGGTGATTTCAAAACTCTTGAGTGACATAGTTGGTACTCACATCCTCACCATCTAACTCCAAGTCCACATTATTTCTATGAGAGCAAAGCCAGCCTAAGCTGCTGCCCGGATAGGTGAACCCAGTTCATTATGACTGGCTCTCTCACAGGCTCTGTATGGCTTTAGAATAAGTTATTCTACTAACAGTTGATAATTAAAATGATAGAAACCACAATATCTGTCTCTTGTCAACTTACATGGGGTGATTAGTTCCCAAAGCTCACATTTTAGTGGGGATAACATTGTTCAATGTCCTATTCAATTACTTAAGTTCAAAGCCTGGGGCACCTCCTCATACTGAGCCTCTTTTTGCCCTTGTCCTCATAGCTGCAACCTTACCTCCTGCTCATTTGTCCTGGATCAATGGCTCTCCAAAGCTGTAATGATCCCTGAATTTCAGCCCTGCACTCCTTTTTGGCACTGACCTCTTCTCAAATAGGGCCAGGGAGGCACAAAGACTGGACAGGATGCTCAGAGGACACAGGACACTGACCTCTACTGTCTGAGTACACTGTGGCTCCCCTGGGACCAGAAGCAGAGACACTGTTTCCCAAAAATCAGGAGACAGAATGAACAGAGCTGAGCTCCTTCCAAAAGGAAAATTGCCGACACATTTCCCTCCCTGAGAAGCTATTTTTAGTTCCTTCAAGTGTCTCTGAATCCAAACAATTCAAGGAACTGCCCAAGGTCACGGTTTCAATGTGTTCCAACTTTGAAAAAATACATTATGTCATGTGGGGAGAGATCCAGCCAGTCCTAATTGCTTTGTGGACCCACAACACCAGCTCAGAAATAGGATCTTTATCAGCACTGGCAGTGTCTAGAGATGATTTCTGAGTACCGGTGGCCTCCTCAGCAGTAAATATCAGGAAAAAAGCATGGCTTAGGTTTGTGCCAGAGCAGATCCACCAACTAGGAGAGAGTAGAAACAATTACTAGTGCAACACATGTCCACACTGAAAAGAAAAATCTCATACAATAGCATTAAAGAGAAACCTGGACTCCAGAGTAAATACGCATCACAAATCTACACCAGCATCTTTGGGAGCATATCTGGCCTCAGCCTGTGTGTCAAAACATACCTGTTGCCAGGACTGTTAAGGAAGAGAAAAATTCTAGTGAAGGATGAAGTAGAGAGAAAAAGTCACTCAGCTCTGAACAGCTGTTTATAAATAGTACTCATCAAAATGATGCACGCATACAAAAATTAAAGAGCTAAGGCTCAAAATGGGTCAGATAAGTGAAAAGGATTAATCATGACCTCAAATCAATGGCTGAGTCTATCTCTGAAGCCAGTGGACGAACTGGAAGATGACGGTAGTAATGGCAGCCCTTCATTGCCTAACAAGCAGACAGGAACAAAAGAGACAGTGTCACACCATGGTGTGGACTCTTATCTACAGGGGTGATCAGGAGTCATTCGTCAAAGAGGGGGATTATTCTTTAGACAATCATCTTTGTTATGCTCAAGGATGTGGCATTATAATACATTCCAACTGGCTTTCTCCAGTATTCATTCATTCAATATAAATGGAGTTTGGAACAGGCACAGGGAAAAGGTGGCTCACACTTGCACAGACCTGTCAGAACAGAGGAGGTTCAGAAAGTGAACAGGGCATGAGGCAGCATGTGCGTGCTCTGAGAGTCTGCATCAGCCAGTTTCTCCTGGGAAAAAGAAGCAGTAGAATATCAGTGGATTTGGAGCCAAGCGTGTGGTCATATATATGTATTCAAAGACACACAAAGACTTATGCAACGATGGGGGCCGGCAAATCCCAAACCCACAGTGCAGGCCTACAGGGTGGAGACTCTCGGGTATGAACCAATGTTGTTGTCTTGAGAAAAGAAGCCTTAGTTTTGCCCTAACACCTTTGAAGTGATTAAATGAGGCCCACCCGTATCATACAAGATAACCTCCCTTACTTAAAATCTACTGATCACCAATGTTAACCACATATACAAAATGCCTCCGCTACAACACTGGCGATAATGTCCAAGTGAGTAACTTGGTGCTACAGCCTAGCCACACTGACTCATAAAACTACCCATCACAGAGGGAAATGCCAGGACCTGAGGGGGGATAGGGGTGACCTAGGGTCTTGGGCAGGGTGGGCAGGAAGCACTGAATGGGATCCCAGGTATGCAGGCAGAGGGGCCCATGGCCGGCATCAGGGGCAGAGAAGTAAAGATGCTAGGATCACAGCATTGAATCCTGACCTTAGTGACTACATGCAAGGCACATTCAAGGTGTTTTACATACATTACCTCCTCTAATCCTCACAATTATCCTGTGTCCTAGGTACCACTGACCACATTTTGCTCATGAGAGGCTGGCATAAAGAGAGAGCAACTAACTCCCTAAGGTCACAGGGCTCTTAAGCATACAGGCAGAACCCTGTCCCAGCCCTTCTAACTACAGAAAGGGTCCATGAGTTGTGAAAGGAGCTAGAGTCAAGGACACATAAGGAGAAATCACTTTAGCTTTGGAGAGAAACAGGAAAGAAAGTGCTAAAAGTGAATGTACAGATAGGGTGACAACAGTTAAACAGGAATTCCAGAGAGTGCCAGGAGGTTGGAGTCCCCCCTGAAGAAAACAGGGTGAGAGAGGAGAAGGTGGAAAGTACAGCACAGACTAGCATAGACAGCAAACATTTCGGAGGCTGACTCTGTCCTGGTGTGACCTTAGGTGGGAGCTGTTAGCACGGAATTGAAGAGGCAAGGAACCAAGACCAGGTGCCAGTTGGGTCAGCCATGTGGGCTCCCAGGAAAGGGCCAAGTTAAAGTGAAGAAGTCCAAGTGGTAGGACTTCCCACCAGCCTGGCTTTTGGAAAAAGTGAATGTCAAAATAACGTGCTTAACTATATTTATTCCTCATTGGCCTGCTCCAGATGTAGTCAAGTATCAGGAAGGTTGTGGTTGGAGTAGAGCATACAGATCTTGTTTTAGAAGGAAAAGAATCCCCTTCATTCTGTGGGCATACTTTGGTTAATTTAGCTGAATCACTTCAATTTTGTGTATTTCCTACTGGCTCCATTTTTGTGGAGCACAGGCATCAGTAAAGGGATGCCTCAAACACAAAGCTATCTCCCCTTTAATCTGTTCTGTTGATCTATGCAGAAGTGCAATAAGTTACCTAACTTTTTTCCCCCTGAGTTGAACCAAAAAGAAGACCTCTGGGTTAAAAAAAATATCATCATTAAAGAAAAAAATGTTTGCCATTTGATCGCTTTATTTTGCTGAGAGACCTTACTTAGACGGTCTCATATAAATCTATTTGTGCTCACTCTGTAAATTGTGCATTGTCTCTGGCCTCCTGAAGGACTGAGGGTGCTCCAGCAGAGAGAACAGCACGTGGGAAACAGCTGCCCTCAGGAACTACTGTTCCTGTAGAAACGGCACAGCACTTGACATCTAAGTGTTTATATTTTTTCAGGAGAGTAGGTAGAAATGAAAACATTTGGATTCAACAGTTCTCCTACCACTTTAGGAGATATGAAATTAACATTAGATTTGCTCCTGTTGACAGCAGTCTGTGTCGCTCGGCAACCCCAAGTGTTTCTTGAGTTGAATTGCAAACTAGTGGAGCAGCTACTCATTTTTAGACTAACGAAGCTGCTCAAGAAGCTGCATGTAATGCCTATCACACTCCCAGATCTCACACTTATATAGGATATTTATGTGTAAGGCTCTCCTACTACTGAATGTTACATCGGATGCCCCATTGGCCCTACAAACTGTCCCAAGTCATCAAAATGACGTCCTGGGCCACTGGATCTAGTTTTCTATTTCTTTAATAGTTACTATGTCACTGGCTATCACCAGATTTGCTTTAACTTATTTTTTGATTGTGGTAAAATATGCATAACATAAAATGTACCATCTTAACTCTACATCTTAAAAATGTACTATTTTTAACTCTACAGTTCCATGGCATTAAGTACACTCACACTGTTGCACAACCATCACCACCATCCATCCACAGAATTCTTTTCATTTTTAAAAACTCTGTCCCCATTAAACACTAACTCCCCATTCCCCCCCCCACCTCCTGACAACCACCATTCTACTTCCAGTGTCTATGATACTACCTACTGGAGGTACCTCATATATGTGGAATCACAGCATTTGTCCTTTTTTGTCTCACTTATTGCATTTGGCGTAATATCTTCAAGGTTCATCCATGCTATAGGATATTGCAGAATTTCCCTCCTTTTAAGGCCAAATAATTTTCCATTATATGTATATGTCACATTATGCTTATCCATTTTGGTTGCTTCCACCTTTTGGCTATTGTGAATAATGCTGCTATGAATATGGGTATAAAATATCTCTTTAAGACCATGATTTCAATTCTTTGGGGTACATACCTAGACACAGACTTGCTGGATCATATGGTAGTTATATTTTCAATTTTTTTGAGAAATAGCCATACTGTTTTCCACAGTGGCTGCATCAGTTTACATTTCTACCAGCAGTGCATGAGGGTTCCAAGTTTTCCACATTATCGGTTGACTTCAGTTTTTATTTTTTTTAAAGAATTCCCATCCAAATGGGTGTAAAATAATCACCAGATTGTAGATATGCCTTATTTTTATCATACCTCCACTGTTGCAGATATGCTGTGTTGTGATAATTTACATTAAATAGAATATCTGTCTCCCTTTCCACTTATCTATGACCAACTGCCTTAATGGCAGGAATCAAGTTCTCTTCATCCTAAATATTCCTCAGTCAAAACAGAAAGCCAGCCACATGGCTGGTCCTGAATATGTTTCCTGAGTATTCACCCCTTCCTCATACAATGGATAACATGGCTTTGAGTAATAAGTTCACAGTAAGTGGAGGAAAACCTGGAATACCAGGCTAAGATGTTGATTCTATCAACAAAGGAGAACAACTACTTGATATTTCTGCAAGAGGATGCTATAATCATCGCCGTTTGGTGATGGTGTGGTGACCAAAGCACCTGGAGTCATGGAGTCCAGTTACCTGGCTACAGAGGCACATCTGGGGTGGGGGCAATACATGTCTGGATGAGGGTGGTAGCCTAGGGAATGAAGCAGAAGGGTCCAGGGGAGGATTGTGGCTGTGCTCTAAGAGCACAATGGCATTATTCTCTGGGGAAACTCCCAGCTTCACACAGAGGGTCTCAGTGCACGGTGTAGGAAAGTGTGCTTTTCAAATTTGTATGTTCTGAGTATTAATAGCAGAAATATCAATGTGTTATGTTAAAAATGACAACAAAACCTCAAAGAGGGAGGAAAAATGAATATGGAAATAAAAATTAAGAATACAATGTATCACAAAGTAGTAAAACTATCCATGAAAAGTGAAAACATGAAATGACTAAATCACATAAACAGGAAATAATAATCATTAAATATAAGTACAGTGAAAGGAACCTAAAGAGATACTTATTAAAGAGGCTAAATCAATGATACTGACTATAAACTTGAATAAAATACTTCAAGTATTGATACGAGAATATTAATATAAAATAGGAGGCTTTAAAAAAGCAAATCATACAATGGTAAAGAATTAAAAAAGGAAGATATTAACACTTGCTTACTGTGGCGACTTTTATATGCTTCCATTATTTATGATTCTCTTAAATTAAACAATGAGTATCCTTCAGATATCCTCACTGTCCTCAGTACAAAAGAAAGGGAGGAAGGAAGTAAAGGAAGGAAGGAAGGAAGGAAGGAAGGAAGGAAGGAAGGAAGGAAGACTGAGAACAGATACTTTTTATTCACTCATTCATCAAGATATAGCTGAGTTTCCTCTATTTATGTATATACAATACCTCATTTTAAAAAGATTTATGGCAACCTTAAAAAATAGATACAATGTAACAGCAGGAAAAATATGAATGAGGAAGTGGGACAAAAAGAAATACAACAGGGTAGATTAGTTGACAAAAATCAAAAAGGAGAGTTCCTTAACATTGAAGATGCAGAAACCTTCATTTTCCTCAGTTTCTCAAGTATGATTGCTGCAATTTCTGTAGAATTCTTCTAGATTCTACCCACTTGCATTTCCCAAACAAGGAGACAGAAATTAGGAGCACACACACACTATCACAAAATACTTAGCCAAATATCTAACGAACTTATAGATTTGTTTTAAAAATACCTGTCATATGACTCCTTTCAACCATTCACTGCCACCTACGACTGCGTTGTGTGTGGAGAACTATCTGTGAACTTCTACAGAAAGGAACCTTTTCCCCTCGGTCAGATCCGAGCAAGAGTGAAAGGATTGAAAGGAAAGGATATGAAAACTAAAATTCTCCTTTGTCACAATAGAAAACAACAGCATCTAAAATCAACACAAAAAAGAAGCATACTTTCGTTACTGAGAAAGAAAAAGAATTAAAAATGGTTTCCTTTGGGGTGGGGTGGGCGGGGGTCGGGGGTGCCATCAGGGCATTGTTGGTTTTATGTAAGACTTTGGCACTTTATTATTTTTTATGTATTATATGCAAGTACTACTATAATAAAAGCCAAATTTAGAAATAAAAAGAAGAAAGGAAAGGAAATAATTTAGAAATCATAGTTTCTAAATCATTTTCAATTTTTAACCATTTACTTAGCACCTAGAACAGAGCAGACATGGAACGAGGCAGGAGCCATTGCAGGCCTAGAGCCTGGGAAGCTGGCTGTCAGCCCGGTGTTGCCCCAACACATGAATTATTCCTTCTCCATATGATAACTCACTTGGACAGAGTTTAAAGGGATGGAAAGAAAGAAACAGTGATGTGTTGAGGTGTGACTTTGTTTAGATAAACACATCCTTTAGTTTGTTTTCTCTGTTTCTGATGGTTAGGCAGGTGGAAATTTCAACTCCTGCAAGAGCTAACCACAGTCTCTTTCGTGGCCTGATTCTTTACTAACCTGTCCATCTCCCTTCCTTAGCTAGACTTAACAGGAGTAAAAATACATGAGGCTGATCCTAGACACATTGCAAAAACATGTCGTTGTGTCTATTAATGGATGCCACTGAGGAGGGAAGTAAAAGCAACCTGTTCTTCCCAAAGTAGCTGTGAATATGGGTGGGAAAGTATCTTGCATTAAATAGCAGGAAACATATTCTCAGTTTAGTCATCAGCAAAAAGTCAGTGTGGCTAGTGAGAAGGAAATGCAGCTATAGCTATTGACAGAACCCACAAGGGTGAGCACTGTTCTAGACAGCCCTCCTCATTAATTACGCATTCCTAGGGAAATGTTCCCACCACCACTTCCATCAACCCAGAGCCTACTGTTCTTTAAGACCTAATGCAGCTCAGACCCTTCTCCCCGCAAAAAGCCTCAACTGCTAACCTGGGATGACTGCCTCCCACACACTCAGGTGTTAAAGGCTCAATATAGGGGTTGTTTTGGCATCAACAGAGGGTAACTTTCTGCTCAGGATTCAGTTAAATAATAGGTATTCCTATTTATACTACATATCATATCCTTTAGCCTCAAGGAGCCTCAGTTACATGCTCTCATTCTCTTGGTGCAGTGGAGAATGAGGTCTGGAGAAGTTACACAGTGAGTGAGAAAGTTGCAGAGTGGTAATGTGAACTACAGTCTTGCTAGCTGAAGTTCTGTGCTCTTCCATGTACCTGCAATAGCCCCAAATACACCTGGATGGAACTTAACTTTATTAATATAGTTCTTTAGAAATTCCAGAAGTAATGGGGACGTACCTTCCTGTATGACACTGCCTGTACAAAATTAATACATGGAATTCCTTGCAGAGAATTAACTTTATATGGAGGTCTTTTCAAAAAATCAACATAAATATAAGCTCTTTAATGCCCAGACCCTCATCATCCACGTATATTTCTGCCTTGATACTCAAATACCCAGTACGGGGGGCAAAAAAGTAATGAGCTCTTTTGAGTGTTTCTGGAGATTTTTTTTTAATATCTCCACTGCTAGAGTGATTGAAAACATTTTCGGGCATCCATGCCCGACAACATTTGCCAAACTTGTGCTGAGACAGCTTTCTCAAGGATAAGTGAGAGTCATTTCTTACAGAAATCTCATAAACCATCTATATTGTTACCTTTTGAAAAACAATAAGGAACGATGGGGAATTTTATGATCATTGAAATAATATTCCCTTGAGAAACAGAGAGAGGTGGGAAATTTTCAAGTGCTCTTACACTGTTAGAAAAGTGATCTGCTGTTTTGTTCCATGCACTGCCTATTCAATAACATGACATTGCTTATAACTGAGGCTTTTATCAAAGTCATTTTCTAGCACAAGCATAATCTGCTTTTTTCCTTGCTACATTAGTTATTTTACACAGCCTTCTTTCATCTTTTAACTTTTGTCAGAATGTTGTAGAGATCATTTCTGCCCCACTTTAATCTCCACTGCCAGAAGTACTTGACTTCAGTAGCAAAAGGAAAGGTAATCACACTGGACCCGAGAAATTTAAGGCTGCCACTCAATCTACTGAGCCATACCATCCAGGGCTTATATTTCTTATAAATGTCCATTTATGTCCTATGTCCTTATTTGTTATTGAGAATTATTTGTTTTATTTTTACAGATTTATAAATGTTCTATACCTATTAGGGATAATAATCATTGTTCATAATGATTATAAGATGTCCACTTCATTGTTTGTCTTATAATTTTTATGACCTATAGAAGTATTAAATTGTATTTTTACTGAGAAAATTGAAATAAACTCTCCAACTTTTTATACAGATCGAAGTGATTGAAATGCTTTTTTAATCTTTTCCTTTACAGCTTCTGCTTCTGGTGTTATGATTGAAAAGACCCTGTCCATCTTAAGATGACATAAACATTCACTTCTTTCTTCTTTCAATATTTTATGGTTTTATTTTTGGTTTTATACTTACACTTGTAATTCATCTTGAAATTATATGATGGATAGAGTTCTAACTTTTTTTCTCAATTCTACTTATTTTAAAATCTGCCTTTCCATACTAAATATGTGTATTACATATATTATATAACATATTTTAAAATGTATATAAAATATATTCTATATAAATATACTGCATGTATTATATTTAAATGAACAGATTTACTAACTGATTGATTGGATTGCCATTATTTCTAGATCTTCCATTCCACTAACATGACTGTTTATATATATTTTGCTATTTATTTTGAATTATGTTTTATTGATTGTGCTATTACAGTTGTCTCAAATTTTCTCATTTTGTCCCCCTCACCCACCCCCAACTCCTTCAGACAACCCCCACACCATTGTCTATGTCCATGGGTCATGCATATATGTTGTTTGGCTACTCTATTCCCTACACTGTACTTCACATCCCTATGACTATTCTGTAACCACCAATTTGTACTTCTTAATCACTTCACCCTTTTTCATCCGTCCCTCTGAGCCCTCTCCCATCTGGCAACCATTAAAACATTCTCTGTATGTATGATTCTGTTTCTGTTCTGCTTGTTTATTTTGTTTTATATATTCAAGTGTTGATAGATATGTATTTATTGCCATTTTGTTGTTCATAATTTTGATCTCCTCCTCCTCCTGCTCCTTCTTCTTCAAGAAGACCCATTACCATTTCATACAATCCTGGTTTGGTGGTGATGAACACCTTTAGTTTTTTTCTTGTCGGAGAAGCCCTTTATCTGTTCTTGCACTCTAAATGATGACTTTGCTGGATAGAGTAATCTTGATTGTAGGCCCTTGCTTTTCATCACTTTGAGTATTTCTTGCCAATCCCTTCTAGCCTACAAAGTTTCTTTTGAGAAATCAGCTGACAGTCTCATGGGATCTCCATTATAGGTGGAGAAAAAACTAACTGCTTTTTTTCTTGTTGCTTTTAAGATTCTATCTGTATCTTTAACCTTTGGCATTTTAATTTGATGTGTCTTGGTGTGGCCCTCTTTGGGCCCATCTTGTTTGTGAGTCTCTGTGCTTCCTGGACTTATATGTCTATTTCCTTCATCAAATTAGGGAAGTTTTATTTCATTATTTTAAAAAGATATTATTTATTTATTTTTAGAGAGGGGAAGGGAGGGATAAAGAAAAGGAAACATCAATGCATGGCTGCCTGTTGAGCACCCCCTACTGTGGACCTGGCCTGCAACCTAGGCATGTGCCCTGAGTGGGAATCGAACCAGGGACCCTTTGGTCCTCAGGCCAGTGCTCAATCCACTGAACTACACCAGCCAGGGCTATTTCATTATTTTTTAAAATAGATTTCCAATTTCTTGCTGTTTCTATTCTCCTTTCGGCACCCTTATGATGCAAATCTTGGTACACTTGAAGTTGTCCCAGAAATTCCTTAAACTATCCTCATTTTTTCTGGATTTTTTTTTCTTCCTGCTATTCTTATTGGCTGTTTTTTGCTTCCTTATGTTCCAAATGGCTGATTTGATTCTTGCCTTTATCCACTCTACTATTGATTCCCAGATATTTGTTCCTTATTTCAATTAGTGTATTCTTCATTCCTGACTGGAACTTTTTTATGCTGTGAGGTCCTGAGTTCCTTGAGCATCCTTATAACCTGTGTTTTGGACTCTGCATCTAATAGATTGCTTGTCTTCATTTTGTTTAGTTCTTTTTCTGGAGTTTCATCCTTTTTTTTTTTGTTGTTTGGGCCATGTTTCTTTGTCTCCTCATCTTGGTATCCTCCCTGCATTTGATTTTATGTATTAGGTAGAGCTACTATGTCCCAAGCTTAACAGAGTGGCTTAATATAATGGGTGGTCCTGGGGGACCCAGTGGCACAGCCTCCCTTATTACCCAAGCTGGGTACTCAAGGTGCACCTACTGTGTGGGCTGTGCCCACCCTCCCCTTCTAGTTGAACCTTGATTGCTGTTGGCAAGTCCAAGATGAGCCACTGACTGTGTTCCATCCAGGGTCACACAGCATGAGCTATGAAATGATCTGCAGATGGCTGCTACTTGTGCTGGGGTTGGAGGTACCCATGGAAGGCCAACTTGTGAACCAAGGCTGGCTGAGGCTAGTGCCCAGCCTGAGGCAACTTAGTGAGTGGTACAGAGGCTCCCTGAAGCCAGATGCTGCTTATTTGAGAAAATTTAGGAAAGTCTGAAGCATGGGCTAAGACAAACCATTTACACAGAAAAGCCCCTGGAAACAGCTTGGGTGGGCCCAAAATTTGAACTGGGGCAGGGCTTCAGGGAATCACCAAGGTGGGGCAAATAGTGTAAGCCAGCTTCATAGAGTCTCAGATATGGTGCCTGCACGGGGGCTTTGTTGGGGGAGGGTCAGAAAATGAACAATGGCCTCTGTCAGAATGTCTGTCTGGGAGAAATCTGCCCCCAGCTGTCACCCTGATGCCAGACAATTCAGTTCCTCCCCTTATGTCTATGATGCCTTTCAATCTGCTGTACCAGCACTAGAGTTCAGAGGGAGTGAACCCAAGTAAGTCTATGTGTAGGCCTTTAAGAGGCACTGCCTGGGATTCCAGCAGTTTCTGTTTTCCACAGCCTCAGTCCCCACTGGTTTTATAGCCAGAAATTATGGAGTTATCTTCCTGGCACTGGAACCGTGGGCTGTGTGGCCTGGGGTAGAGCTGGGACCTTTTGGTCCTGAAATATCCCTCCTGATTTTTATCCATCACACATGGCTGTGGGACCAACACTTTCCACATCTCCGCCTCTCCTACCACTCGCAATGTGGTTCTTTTCTTTAATTTTGTAGTTGTGAAACTTCTATTCAGCTCAATTACTGGCAGTCCTGAATGATAGATGTTTTATAATTTAGTTTTAGTTTAGTTAGTTTAGGAACTCAGTAAGGGCCTCACAGCGGTCTTGAATGATGGATGTTTTATAATTTAGTTTCAATTTTGATGTGGTTGTGCAAGGAGGCAAGGTCTGTTTATCTATCCACCATCTCTATATTTTAATGATTTCAAATCTTTCAAACATTTTAAAGTAAAGGGTAAGTGCCTTCTTATGACTTTTCATTTTCAAATATTTTCTGGTACACTTATTCCTAAAAATGAATGTTAGCATCTCTTGTTAAATCCTCTGGGCTTCTGACTGGCACCTTTGTAACTACATCTTTAGGTTAAGGGGGAGTGCGTTTCCACACCTTCACCGTATTGAGTCTTCTCATCTACAAATAGGATAACATCTTCCTTTATTCATATTTTCCTTTCTATCACTGGGAAAATTTCTGCACTGAATATGTAAAATTCCTTCACATAACCTCACATGGCTTGGTTTAATTTTTTAGATTTCTGCCTCTTTGTTGCCTTCAGCTCTGTTTCCCACCTTATCCATTTGGCACTTAAAGAGAAACACTTACTTTTTTATCCTGTTACTGCAACTGGCCTCCTTATAATTGGTTCTGAAAATCTTTCAGTTTCTTTGATTTTTCCATGAATAGTATCTTATCATCACAATAATTATTTTTTCTCTGCCTTTGCAATAATTGCATCATGTGCCTTTTCCGTGATGAATTGGCTTTGGCCAGCTTTTTAAAAACAATGGAAATTAATGTTGGACTTTCTTGACTCGTTCCTAATTTTCATAGCAATGATCTGGCCACCTTCTGATATTTGCTAATTGTGTGTTTTTATGAATTCATTTCATATCCTGGGGCTATAACTATAAATAAATTTTTGGATAAAATTTTACATGCCACATGCTCAAAAAGTAGACAGGATACCACCATGGAGAGTTTGAGGGCACTTGGTGTCAGACACTGATCCATCATTGGTCACACAGGCAAGCAAGGGTTCTGATGAACAGAACACTGAATTAGAAAGAAGAAAATCTCTTCCTGTTTGTTTCTCTACAGATTTCAGTTAACTTTTTACTTTAATAACATAGTTATATAATTTCTATGTATCAAACTTGTAAGTTATAAACCTTAATAAAGTTTTAGTTGCAAAATATGATAAAAAGGGATATTTTCCAAAATATCATATCAAAGAATATATGAACACTTTTTGTCATATATGCTTCTCAAATTTAAAATTTATAACAGAGTGGTAATTACTTTCCAATACATACTCAGCCACTGAGCACTTTTTAAAATGAAGTATGTATGAGATAGAATACCAAAGAAAACTGTATGGGATCATGAAAATCTTACCATTATTTAGATATTTTTAAATTAATTTTGAGCAACTTTTTTCCTCAATTAAAATGGCTTGATGTGTACTCACCTATCGAGACTCAAGATTTTTGTCCTTATAGCAATATTACCAAAAGAGCTTAGATTTTCTTAAATGGTCAAATGTAACATTTGTGGTTTAGCAATACGAGGTCTGTCTAGAAAAAGTCCAGCCATTATTAATATAACAAGGACGGTTTGTGTGACATTGATGGAACCTGGCAGCCAAGGAGAGGGGACTGGAATGCACATGTGAGAACAATGACAACTTCACTGTACTAGTCAGTGGGGGTGGTAAATGCTGTTGAATGAGCATGCGTACTGTGTGGCCATCGCATTCAAAATGACTGAGTGAGTAGAGCAATGAATCTGCATCAGATTTTGCATTAAGCTTGAACATTCTTCCATGGAAGCTACTCAGCTATAGGCAACTGGTGATTGGCATCTTCATCACTAGAATGCCCCTGCTCATGTATCATGTCCTGTGCAGTTTTTTGGTGAAACATCAAATCACCCAGGTGACTCAGCCCCACTTATAGCCCAGATTCGGTGTTCTTCAACTTCTGACTTTTCCCAAAACTGAAACTGGCTTTGAAATGGAAGAGATTTCAGACCATCAGTGAAATTCAGGAAAACATGATGAGGCAGCTGATGGCAATTGGAAGACCTGTGTGAGGTTCCAAGGTTCCTATTTTGAAGGGGACTGAAGTGTCATTGTCCTATGTACACTGTTTCTTGTGTCTTCTTCAATAAATGCCTCTATTTTTCATAGTACATGGATGGATACTTTCTGGACAGACCTTGTCATATAGTTATAACTATTAATTTTTATTGCCAATATCATGTCTGGACAGCATAACTTGTACACTCTGCAATTGTGAGAAGAAAAATACATGGGAAATAAAAGGGATCTTTCCTTACTGCTTTTGAATAAAAATGTGAGAAGTATCAAACTTGTGTCCGAGGGCCCCGGAACCTCCTGAGAACCTTCTGCTCTGAAGTCTTGGGACCAGGGACACAAGATCCAAGAAAGCACTTCAGAACCCATGACCCCACCCCTTACTTGACAGGGAGGACACTGCATGCCCACAGGGATTATGTGATTTGTCCGACAGGGTAGCCCAGGTCAGTATCTAGATCTGTGTTCTCCTCAACCCCTAGTCACCTCCATTCCACCTCTTTGCCTCTCTTTAAGGAGCACAGGGTCCTGCCAATTCCTGTGCTCAGCACATAATACACACATGCCCTCACGCAGTATCTGTGCACGGCTAAAGGGCTCCCGCGTATTTGAGGCAGCTGAACTCAGCTTTGTATACATATGGGGGCGACCCAAAAACAGGAATTATCTTCTGGAGGGCGGACTCCTTGTAATACTGGTTTCTCTCACTCAGTGAGTGTTCTAGAAACCCATCTGTATCAGTGTAGCAGCTGGCATTGTTGTAAGAGGCTGCATTCTGCTTCGGTGAATTTTTTTTTAAAGACTCAACACATTTGCCCATTTCATGATGGGTGATTTATCAGCACACCTGCCCACACCACGCTGAGTGTTCAGCAGTTTTTGAGCAAAAACAGCATGACCCCATGCCCCACCCTCTGTATCCACCTTCATCCCAGGAGACTTTTTCGTTTGTTTCCCCAGATGAAAAAAATTCCTCAAAGGGAAACATTTTGCCAATGTGGAAGAGGTGAAACAAACAAACAAACAAACAAACAGCAGAAGCACTGAAAGGCATCAAAATTGACGAGTTCAAAAATTGTTTTGAGAAGTGGAATAAAATGTATTGATAGGTGTATTGCATCAAATGGAGAGCACTTTGAAGGTGACTGAGGTTTCAACATGTGAGAATACATACACAATTTTTATACCAACATTCTATATTTTGGGTTGCCCCTCATACTCAGCAAAGGAGACACCCCAGGAAACTGTTGAGAGTCCAGTAGCTGCTGTTGCAGGAGCCCATCCACAGAACCTCCCCATCCTAAGACCCTAGCTCCACATGGAACAAGTATGCCTTTCTTCCCTAAACTCCAGAGGGACCTTTAACGTCATTGACCCTGGTGTGTGTCACAGGATGAGGAGAGCAGACCTTTGCCCCAGCCTGAGCTCATCGCTAGCTTACCCTGGCATGGTGATACAAGTCTTCTCCCCTCTTCTGACAGCCAGCTCATCCTTTAGGGGAGATCACAATCACAGCTAAGGTGCCAGCGTGAATGGTTTTGGCTTTGTGATGGTGAACAGGGCTACGGAAAGAACAGAGAGCTAAGGGCATGTGAAGGAAGCTGGTGCAGCGTACGAAGATGCCCAAGGAACATGAAGAAGTGTCCAAAGGGAAGTTACATTTCCTGGACAAGCAACCAGTCTCTAGTCTGTGAGCCTACCTTTCCTCAACTGTAATAAAAACCAGGAAGACATGGACTGTTTCTTATGCACTTTCAGAGCAATTATTGGACAGACTAATAGCACCTGCGTGAAACACCTGCTCTTTGACCCCCAGCTTAATTAGCATGTTTATTTAGTGAAACCATTTTAACAGGGTCTGTCCAGGCTCATTTTTCTTCACTAACAAATCTGACTGGTGTCAACAGAAGTCCTTTCTGTCAGCACCAACTCTCAAGGCACGCCTCGGGGCTGACGGTGACCGCAATGTGCTGGCATTTTTCATTTTCTAATCAAAGGGGTCAGAGTAAATGGATGTTGACAGCTGACAGCTGAAGCTGTCTGTTGTGTCAGCTTCCTGCCACACAGCTTCTATTAAAGAGTGTGAGGACACAGATTGGAGCCTCCGATTTCTGTCACAGCAGCCTTGGTGGGAGATTCTAGGTGACTGCTCTTCTGTCACACTTATTTGTGGCAAGGGCAAGAGGTGGGCTGGGAGGACTTCATGGTGGCTTTTGGCAAACCTGTGGTAAGTGTGCACACCTACACACCTATGTCTGCATATAAACACACACACTCACATAAAAGATGTGAAGAACATCCCTGCATAATTGTCACATTTTTAGTAGCCAACCAAGGAGAGTGAGGGGGGAGGGTTCCCAGTATCTGTGAATACTTAGCCCCATGGGTCCTCAGCACAGGCCCAGGACAGTCACCTACAGGTGTGGACGGGGAAGGCAACCCTTGGCCATGGCCGCCGGGGGAGCAGCTGGTCACCTTCCATTGCCACATGCTGATGTTAAGAGTGACACAGCTCTCTGTCTGCTCAGGCCAGGGAGAGCATGCTTAACCTGAAGTCCCCCGGAGTGGCAGCAGGAGATAAAAAATGCTAAGGCCACAGCACCCACAGTTCTGCCAACAAAATCTGTCCATCTTTACCTCTAACCCTTATTAAGAAGTTACACAGAAAGGGATTGTAAAACATGCCATTCTTTGTCCACAGAAATCCCAGAGCACAGAGAGAGAACAAAATGCTAAATTAGAAAAAACACCATGGACAGTTAAGAATGCTCTCATGTAGGAAAAAAAAGAAAGCAAAGAAACTTTTCAGAATTTATTGGAAGGAGTAACCATCCTTAGCAACAACACTGTGATAACAGACTTCACTTAGGACCAGCTTTGACTCGACATAAATGGAGCTATAGACTAAGGGTCCTCCTGATATAAGAAATCTAAGTCCCAATGTCATAGATGAACCGGTAGAAGTTCATCTATGGAACCTCAGGAAGGAATAACTAGACATTTATTGCGATACCCATCACATGTACTATAAATTTATTATATATATTTGGGGTAAAACTAATACATAGATACCTAGTAAATGTATCTAATTCTATATTATGAATTTAATTATTCTCAGTGTATCCCTGTTGTCTTCACAAGTTTAAATTGTGTGGCAAGTGGATCTGAACTGAATCCCACATGGCCCTGACACTGCAGAGGTACTGGCTGGGGTCAGGTGTAAAGGAAAACTTAGGGCTTCATTTCTGTTTGGGTGTGCTCCAAGTTAAAACAGAAAATTATTCATGGACATCGACACATTGACAGTCAAAAGTAACAACTCTCTAATGCCTGGTTGGTCCAATTGATATCATACTTTGTTATGACCTCACAACCATTAATTAGCATAAACACACACATTCTACTATTCAGCTTGAAATTACGAGATTGTTTTTAAAGAATCATTGGGAGGCAGTGTTGAATATCACCAAATCCGAAAGCCCCATTTAACAGATGAAGAATCCGAGGCCCAAACAAGTGAAGCAGAAATTGCCTGAGGCCACAGAGCTAGTCAGTAAGAGAGCTGAGGTTAGAGGCCTTATTCCTGGCTACCAGTGCAGCTCTCCTTACATTTCACCTTGCTAATTTAAAAGGAACCAATAAAATGAATTTTCATATATTATTATGAAATATATTTGATAGAGAGATACAAAAGATATATTATCTTCAGCACATACAAATAATTATTCCAGCATTTGAATTTGTATTTTTTGACAAGACCAACTACAGTAAAAGGAAATCAATGAACAAAACCTAGTTTTTAGTGACTCTGGTTATTGGTTACCCCAAAGTGTATGGCTGATGAACATGCATCATGGTCAAAATCATCCTTACATAATAACATAGACACAGAGGAACTTCCAGACCACAGTGCCAAGTTCGTAAGTGCATACCCCAGTGATCAATGGTATCCAAACCCTAGTGGTGAATCTATTTTACCAAAATCACCAAGCCACCCAAAATGTCTCATATGCAACCCGCATGCATTCAACTGTGTAAGAATATTCAATGAAATGTCAGTTTAGCATCCAAAAGTTACCATGCTCACCAGACAGAATTTTTTATGTCTGTTGAATAGACCCATATTAACAGCAGTTAGAGCATTAATGAAATCTAGACATACTTAATCACAAAGACTATAATATTCATCTCAGCTTGTGGTACTCACAAGCAGATAAAATTCTACATTTTACTTCATTGATAGTGTTTCTCTCTCACCTTGTCTTGTTTTCAATCCAGTCTGCTCTTGTTCAGGAATGCACAATACAAAGTGCCCAAAGTGATTTAATAAGTTTATTGTCTGCAGAGTAAATTTACAGGGTACGATTTGCAATTCACAGAAATGAAGTTTTCTTTTTACCTATAAGCACCCATTTAAAAGTTTTATCTGACTGGCTAAATAATATGTCATCAATAGTCTGGCATTTCTCTTAGTTGACAATACAAATGTCTGCATCTCAAAAGATCCTATGGAGGATCCTGACCTTGACCTTGACCTTGGGTTTTCACTCTAGCTCTCACTGTGCCCGCACCTGGGGTGGAGTGGGAGTAGGGGGTTGCTCAGGGCCAGAAGAGCTGCTGACCCAGAAGGAAGCCCATGGGGCACTGTGGCTCCCTAACCCCTTCTCAGCTATTTCCCACAGCAGACCTACTACTACCTGCACCTCACTCCCCTTGCTCTCCTTCCTTACCCTCCCCTCGATCTTTCCTTGGACTTCACATATTTCTCTCATCCCCACCTTTTCCTTCTAGCTCTGATATTGTCCAACTTTGTCTAGATAGAATGGAACTAAGTTATTATATTTATACTCCACAAAGATGCCTTAAACAGAATGTTAAACGACACACACCCTGCTGTTCTTGTACATGAGGAAAAC
>PVKM010025871.1:0-19632 GCA_004027735.1 Carollia perspicillata | reverse complement strand
AAGCTGCTCTAGACACACAAAGGGATATTACTCAGCCTTACGAAAGAAGAAAGTCTTGCCACCTGTGATAACATGGGTAGATCTGAAAGACATTATGCTGAGGAAAACAAACCAGTCGCATGAGAACAAGACACTGCATGACCTCACACATGGAAAATAAAGTAATCCAACTTATTAAAAGCGAAGAGCAGAAGACGGTTGCTATGGGCTGAGAGGAGGGGAAAAGGAGGGGTAATGGCCAAAGAGTAGAGTTTCTCGTAATCGTGATAAATAAGTTGTGGAGCGACACTTTCCCACATAGGGACTCTGATTAGTAATACTGTACTGCGTACTTAAAATGTTGCTGAGAGGACAGATCCTACGTTAAGTACTATCACCACAGAGGAAAACAAAAATCTGAAAGAGGAGGTGAGAGAAAACTTTTGAAGATAAGTTTATGGCATGGATTATAGTTGATGGCATCGCACATATATATTTATCTCCAAACACGTGAATTTGTGCACATTAAATATCTACAGCTTTCTTAATGGCAATTATACCTCAACAAAATGTTTTTCTAAGTGGATGTAAAACAATGATAAGAAGGTTAAGGTGTTCCAGAAGGACAGTGTAGGGGAAATTACCAAATAAAGAAACAAAAATAGCTAGCAGAATTAAAGGTCATGAGTCTCCAGATTGAAAAAGGCCACTGAACACCAATTAGCTACTTTTTGGCCCATCAGTGAAAACTACCTGCTGATGACAATAAGGTAAACAGTGAAATTTACATAAACAGAATTAACAATTAGGAAAATGGAAAATGAGAAAGTGGAAAATGCATTCTGCTAAGTGTGGGAAGCTCTCATCTTCACACTGGCATCTTGGGAAAGAGGGCTGCCTGCTACCATGTCCTGGGGTTAACCTAAATCAACTAATAAAAACAGAAAGAATTTATAATAATGTGCAATTATTCTGCAATGTGACCCTTGTAACTTCTAAAGGACTAGCATTCCCCCTTAATCTCCCATGATCAATATGTTGTCCTATTGTGCATGCATACACAGGTATGCAGGTCACTCCCCTCATTGATGTGCCGGAGCTGGCTTGTGCAGGCTCAGGAGAGCTGGCTGTTAAATTTTAATTATTTGACTTTACATTGGTAGCTTGAAATCGGCCATGGTCAGGGCATTTACACCAGAAATCAGCAACTACTACGAATCGAAAAGAGGGTATTTTGTTGTCGTTGTTGTTAACTTGTTTCTTCTTGAGAGCCAGTGTACCTGTACACCACTACGAACAACTCACCATGTGAATAGGCAGACATACAAAATATCTATCTATACCCTCTTCAGTGAAATGAGATCACCAATCATTGAATGTTGCAGCAATATCAAATTTCTCTGAAAGTTTCTAAACTCTTCTTTTCAATTTTTGGACTTACCTGCTCTTAGACAGGTAACAAACAGTTTGCAGCCTGAAACTGACCCCTAGACCACATGTTGAATAGCATTGCTGCAGAGCAAATACATCCTACCCTCCACCCTCAACTCCATTTCAGCTAGCTTAATACATTTCTTTGTTAGTTCCCATTTTACCCAACTTAACACAACTTCACTATGCACTCAAGGTCAACTCTCCTAACAAGCTTTACTTTTAAAATATTTCCTAAAATAAATGAAATGGAATAAAAAGCTGAAATGCATAGGGAAGGGCCTACCTACCACACAGTAAGTAAGTGTTCAATAAATACCAGGAGTAAGTATCATTAGCAGATTATGAGCCTTTTGATTCACAGATCATCGTTTTTGTTTGGTTTTAGCTTTGTTTTATACATATGTTCCTTAACACTTAGCATGAGGCTTGGCCCTTCCTATAGGTCCAATACCTGCTTATTGACTAAATGAATAATCAACATACAAATGATTGTAATGCTTATCTTCCTCAATTTAATTTAGACATAGTTTTGACACTGAGACCAAAGCATAAGGAGTTTCAGAGCACAAGGATTTTGCAAACCTCGACCTGCACAAATTCATTCTAGCATTTCTTCTGGTCTGAGCGAGTTGTCCACTTTCTGAATTTAGCCTCATAATTTGACAAAAGAGAACAATGCAAGAATTCACACTGAACTCAAATCTGAACTGATAAAGAGTCTTGGCCCTTTGTTTTTCCCAAAGGCTGATAAAGTATGCAAGTATACTCACTGGAAAGCGACTTGGGCCCATCATCTCGTCTGCCAGGCAATGAAACTGGAGTGGTTTTTTTTCTTGTATCTTTTAAGTTCTACCATTTTGAGTGGTTAATGAATAGACTGTGCAGAAGGACTATCTTGTCCGAGAATAAAAATTAGCTGTGCCCTGCACAATGAAAAAGTAGAAAGCATTAGTTGTTTTATTAGAAGGGATAGATTGGGTTTCTAACTGTTGTCAGGAAAGCCTTCCTGGAAGGTAGTGATTTGACAAGCTCGATCCAAAGTTTGTGGGTACCTGAATATTGGGTGTTGCTCCCTCTCTTACCTTCTGCGCCTGCCATCTCTCACCATCAGGAAACAAGGTGCCAACTACCATGAGATTCAAGAAGTAGGGCATATTTTTAAAAAAATGTATAGGGCCAGACATTTCAATGGCAACTGATGAACCGTGTAATAACATCTGTATTTCCCTGTAAAGGTTTTGTCACATCTAAATGATGCTCAGAATCCTAATAGCATGTAGTAGTAGAACTGCCATTTATCATATTCAGGAGAGCCAAGAGTTTAGTTTACAATTCATATTTTAAAGCCATGGTTCTTAATCTCTTTAGTAAAAACTCATGTGCCTTTTGAGCAGAACTTAGATACCAACTTTTGCATAACATTTGAGAAGGCCTATAATTCCTGAAGCTAAATACTAGTTCATTCAGGTTAAGACCCTCATATTTGGTCAACTTAGGAGAGCCTGAGATGATTTCCACATCAGCAACCCCTGTTTGGGTGTGGAGTTTCAGCTAAGTCCGCAGTGATTTCTGACACGCACGAATAGATGGGGTGGGGTGGAGTAGAGGCTTGGACTCCTGTACCACAGGGAGAGCCAGCCTTAGCAAGGGCATGGTTTGCCACAGACTGCCCGTCTGGGAGAGAGTTAAGGAGACTGAAATGTGGCTCTGCTTCTGCCTCCAAATGTCTAGGTGACATCACATTATTTTCTTTGTGCCTTTAGTCCTCTCATCTGAACAAGGACAGAAATGAATTAGATGATTCTTTTAACTCTAAGATTCTATCATTTGGGAGTACAAGATATGGACAGAGTATAGAAAAGACTGGTATAATGGAGAGGAATTGTATGCCAAGGAGCTGAGTCTCTGCAAAAGTTTGCCTGAGGGCTGAAATTTATATTCAACACCACTGTGTTCCTGGGTTATAATGAGTCCTCACGCCTCCTTCCTTTTTTTTTTTTCCTAGAAGAACATCACTTCTATCTCTTCCAGCAATCATTATAATCTCAATTTGAGAAAAAAGAAAACAGTAGTAACCACACAAGGACACATCTAGAATTCAGACTGCCTTGGATGAGCTTGAGAAGGGAAAAAGCAATATAAACTTTCCAGTTGAAGAAGCCTATATTCAGTCCAGAGCCCAGACAACGGCCAGCCCGATGGCACCAAAGTGGTTTGGTTCAATGCAGTGTGCACCAGGATGCCCACTAATTTGTGTTTTCCCAACCTGGCCCTTTAATTTAAATGTCCGGACTTTAAACTAGATCTGCTTTTCTGTCTTCTGGCTTTCAGCTCCAGCCTCAACCTCCAAATCAAAAGTTTGTTATCTATGCTTCAGAGGAAGAAAGATAGTCAGGTAGGCATCAGCCAATCAGAAAGAAAACTTTATACCAGTTCTTTCAGCAGAGAAAAAAATTGACTTTTAACTTTTCCATAGTTATGCAAGGAATTAAACAAACTCATATATCTTGGTTTCTCCAAACGATGATACCAGGGTTGAAAACAAAAATGTGCTTATGTAATTCACTTAAAATTCTAGCCAGCTTTTGGGTTTGCACAGACCACACTGCTGTAAACAATACCTCAGGCTTGAATTGCTGTTGCTTTTTCTTCTGAGCAACTCAAACCCCCTCTTCCCTCATATATTGGCCTTGGGACTTTAGTAAACTTGATGATTCAGAAAATGTAAAGTAAACGTGCCTTAAGTCTATGAAAAAATGCGTATATCAATTATATTTGTGCACCAGGCACCCAGATTCATCGTCCATCGTGGTGACTGGGATTGGCCTCTCCCCACCCCATCACTACATACCCAGAGTTACCCTCTACAAGGGCATTTTCGCTTACACAGATCTATCTTTTTAAACCAGAACAGGGAAAAAATGTTACCATTCATCCATTCACCGAACACTGCCACACGCACTGCCTCATTTAATCTCCACAGCACTCCTAGTAATACCATATAGGAAACTAAGTCCCAGTGAGAGTTAATTCCTTGTCCAAATTCTCTTTCTTATTAGATAATAAACCAGGATTCAGACCCATGTTCTTTAACTCCAAATATACATTTCTTCCTTTGGGATACAAATACCTCCCTGTATTACTAGGTCTTTCATTTGCCAAGAGTAGAGACTCAAGAAATCTTAAAACTATGGGACTTTAGTTAAGAAATTAGAATTTAGGATTAGAAGGAGCTTTTGTTACTCAGTGTTCTATCCATCCTTCTCCCAGACCCACGAGTTATCTCATCTCAGGTCTTCTTCTCCTGCTAACTAGAAAACCTCCCGAAATTTTCCCATGGAAATTATATAGACACCTGACCTAACTAGCTAGCTAATAATCCAAACTATCATTCTTATTATTCTTGTAGTGACTTTTGCACCAAGACACCTATTGACTTACTGATGAGCCTCTGGGTGGGCCACGCTTTGTGGGAAGGGGGCACTCTTGTCCTGAGGAAAGCGTCCTTGCTTGAGCAGGAGCTGTTGGTAGAATTGTTTCAGGCCCAAACAGACACTGGACACAGAGAGAAAGAACTGCCATTCCTGCATACACTAACACTCCATGAGAGGCACAAGATATCAGCTAGAGAAGGACAGGGCATCTGATACCACTGTGTCCCCTGGCATCACATGTGTACGCAGCTCATGGTCTCTGGGCAGGCTTCCAGACAGCATGTTAATGTAAATAGGCTAATAGATGACCTCACACCCATTGCCTTTGCTACATTCTGCTTTTTCCTCATCCTGATGACCTTTAAATCATCCGTGCACTTAAAGCACAGCCATGCACTTAAACTACTATATCCATTATGTAAAGACACTTTTTACATATGAGGTAATTAGGCATCTTATATGAGAATTAATCCTAAAAAATACTTTTATTTCTCTGTTGCCACAGGGTTCATTGCTGTTTTAAGCTAATATATCATACTTGCATGGTCTTTGCCTGAAAGCTATCTTTGATTCATTCTGTTCTGAGAAGTAAACCATCTCTTATAATCTAATGAATATCACAAATCTAAAATGCTAATGATTGGATCTTTATGTTGATAAATTATAATATTTTGAGAAATTAGACCAAAGCATGTGATCCTGCCAGATTGATAAATGGACAGTTTATCTTTCCAAATTTTTATAACTGACTTATTTCTGAAGTGATATAATTCAGATGCTTTTTAAAGCCTTCCCCTTTAGAAGCAGAATTCCAACATATTGCATGTATGTGGTATTCTAAAATATTACATGGCATGTGAGCAAGCAGGAGTGCTTATAAACATGCCACATGGCCACTGGAAACCCTTGCGTCTTTCTCCCTACCATGTACCAGAAGTAGTGGGTTGGCCAAAAAATCCATTCTTTTTTTTTTTTCCTTAAGATGGCTCTAGTAGTGTTTAGTGGTCTTTAACTTCATTTGAAACAACTTTGTTAGATCGTATTGCGATAGCTGTCATATCAGCATGCTTTTAAAAAAACGTATCAATATTGATGAATTTTTGTGTAGCCATTTTAATATTGAAGATAGAAAAATAAATAACACTTTTGGCATATTATGCTTTATTATTTTAAGAAAGGTAAAAATGCAAGTGAAATGCAATAAAAGATTTCTGCAGTGTGCAGAAAAGGAACTGTGACTGATTGAATATGTCAAAAGTGGTTTGCAGAGTTTCTTGCTGCAGATTTCTCACTGGATGATGCACCATGATCTGGAGACCAGTTTAAGTTGATGGCCGTCAAATTGAGACATTAATTGAGGACAATCAACATTATACCAGGCCTGAGATAGCCAATATACTCAAGCATTGAAAATCATTTGCACCATCTTGATTATGTTAATAGCTTTGATCTTTGGGTTCCACATAAGTTAAGCAAAACAAAACAAAAACCCTTCTTGACCATATTTCCGCATGCAATTCTCTACTTAAATGTAATGAAAACATTCTGTTTTTAAAACAAATCTTGACAGACAATGAAAAGTGGATACTTTATAATAATGTGGAACAGAAGAGATCATGGGGCAAGTGAAATGAACCACCATGAACCTCGCAAAAGCTGGTCTTCACCCAGGTAAGATGATGTGTATGTGGTGGGGTTGGAAGGGAAGTCTTCTGTTAAAAGCTCCTTCCAAAAAGCCAAACGATTCCTTCCAACAAGTATGGATCCCAATTAGCCCAAAGGAAAGCAGCACTCTGAAAAGCATCCAGAATTAGTCAACAGAAAATGTATAATCTTCCATCAGGGTAACACAAGACTGTATGTTTCTTTGGAGTCCAGGGAAAAACTGTGAAAGCTTGGCTGGGAAGTTCTAATCCATCCACCATATTCACCAGACACTGCACCTTCAGATGTCCATTTATTTTAGTCTTTACACAATTCTCTTAATGGAAAAATTTCAATTCTAAAATCACCTGGAACAGCTCTTTGCTCAAAAAGATAAAAAGTTTTAGGAAGATTGAATTATGAAGTTGCCTGAAAGATGGCAGAAGGTAGTGGGAAAAAATGGCGAATGTGTTATTCAATAAAGTTATTGGTGAAAATGAAAAATGTGTCTTATTTTTACTTTAAAATCAAACAAACTTTTTAGCCAACCCAATATCTGGAGTTGCTTTGGCTCTATGTTTGTTGTTTCCTTTTCTGTCTCTGCTGCCCCTTGTATTTGGAATCTGCCATGATTCCCTCCTTAATCCAGCCACCCCGAACAAACACTAACATACACTCTGTGCCACACTTCCTTCCACACACAGCCTGCTCCCATACAGATCCCATAAAGAGAGGGCATTGGGTACCATGGCTGCAATGAGGACTCATGAGGTCTTAATGGCCTCCTGGAGGAGGTGACTTGTGATGCAGTAGTTTGCAAATTGTGATCTTGGACTCAAAGCAGGAGAATCCCTACCAGAAAGGACTCCCTTCTCAACTACCCCTTGTTCAAATGAGGATTTTTTTTAACTTTTTAAAATAGGGATTTATTTTAGGATGATTTCCTGGAACCTAACCCCCAAATATAGATGAATGTAAAGTAATAAAGAGGTTTGCAGGCACAGACAAGGGGCTCCAGCACGTGAGTTGTTAGACAGAGTCGCCTAGCAGGGAGGGGTGCATAAATAGTAAAAGGGACCTGAGGGGTCTCAGCACAGCGGCAGTAGTGTCCATAACAGGCTTTTCTCTTGCTGAACCCCGAGATGTGCCCAGTCCTCCTTTTGCTTTATTTCTCAGAGATATTCCCACTGAGCTCTCCCTCTGTGAAAGTCTTTTAATTTGGCTTCTGTGACATGATCATTTTTGATCACTGCAGCTGCTCTTGCCCCACCACTTTGTAAGATCATCTAACTTCACTCTGACCGTTTGTGTGTGGAGTTCCTCAAGCCTTCGTTCTAGGCTGTCATCCTTCTCTGTATGTGTTCGGCCCGCTCTCACCCGATGATGGATTTAATGAACACTGAGAGGCAGGCGTTTCAAATGTTGATGTGTCCAAACTAGTCCTTCATCCTGATTTCCAGATATGTGGTGAACACAACTGTCTCCTTTTATTCTGATTCAACAAATCAAATGTGCCCCCAAACCACGTCCGTGACATGAGAACCATACGACTTTCCTATTTCCTCAGTGTCACCACCATTCGTGAGTCCGAAGTCAGAACCAGTGCTACTCCCGAACATTCACCAATTCCGCCCACTTACCTCCTAAATAAATCTAAAATCTGTCCTCTTCAACATCTATAACACCACCACGCTAGCCCAAACTTCTGTAATCTATTTAAAGCCTGTTAATTGGTCTGACCATTTCTACTCCCTCTCACCAATCCAGGATATGTTTCCCAGCGCACTGCAATCTCTGTGAGACCAGGCACTTTGCTTAAATTGCCTTGTTTTGTTAGGTAAACTCTACATTTTAGAATAGTTTTAGATTAAATAAATAAATGTGAAGATAGGAGAGTGCCCATTACCTATGCACCCAGTTTACACTATTATTAATAACTTACATTAGAATAATACATTTGTTAAGATTAACGAACCAATACTGATACATTATCATTAACTATATCCTGTAGTTTATTCATATTTCTTTTGTTTTTACTGAAATTGTTTTTCCATACTAGTACATGTTCCAAAATATCACATTACATTTAGTTATCATATATCACTTTAGACTCTTTGGGAGTGTGACAATTTCTCAGACTTTTTTATTTTTAATGACCTTAATAATTTTGACAAGCACCAAGCAGATATTTTATGAAATATTGATCTATTGGAATTTGTTGGATGTTCCTAATATGATTACATGGGTTACGGATTTTGCGGGGAGGGGAGGAAAATCACAAAATTAGTCATTCTCAGCCCACCAAATAAAGGGTACATACTATCAACATGAATGATTACAGCTGATATTGACCTTGATCTCCTTGACTGAGGACTGCCTATCAAATTTTTGAACTGTAAATTTATTCTTTTTTTCCTTTTTCCATGCTGTGCTCTTTGAAAGGGGGTCACAATGTAGAGTGGAGAGATGTTTTATTTCTTTGTGGGTGGACTAGCTCCATAAACTATTTGGAATTTGTCTGCATAGGACAGGTGTCTATATATATATTTACTTACTTATCTATCTATTTGTATTAGTATGGACTCATGGACACTTATCTTACCCTTTGGGTTAGAATCCATTACTACTTCGTTGTTGCCCAAATGTTTTTATCTTGGGCCATTGCAAGTTCTCACAAGTTGGTCCCTGGGTCTCTTTGGCATTCCCCACAGCATGTGTGTGTGTGTTTTTTTTCTTTGAGCACTTTATGGCATTATAAGATCTAAGCTTAGTTTGTATATTTTCTGCTCCCTTCCTAAAATGAGTCAGTTCCCCAAGAACTGACTTCTTTGATCGGAAGATGGTTTGTAAACAAAGATCTGGGAGCTAGATGTGCTCCTTGTTATTGCAATGTCCTTAATTCTAGACTTTCTCTAATGAAAGACCAAGGAAATATATGTGTGTGTACTGACTTGTGTGTGTGCATATATACACACACATCTATGTGTATATGTGTATATACCTACTACAATAACTCACATATATACACACATACAAAGTGGGACAAAAGTAGGTGTACAGATGTCCATATGGGAAGTACTATAATAATTAATAAATAATATTACAAGAATAAACTGTGTTTCATGTACTCACAACTGTAAACCTACCTTTGCCCCACCCTGTATAGGTATATGCATATATATACACATTAACTCTTATATAAACATTTTTATGCAACCATCTGTATCTACTGTAAGCTAAATATGAGTTCATGTTGATGTCTCCTACTCTCATCTACTGCCACACAGATCAGTGTAGTGTCCTCCTCTTGCTCACCTGCAAGCTCCCACTGCCACAGTGAGACCCTGGCTCCACCACCTATCACTCATCTACTTACCTGTGCAGTTCCAGGGTACTCAAATGGAAGTGTCAGCATTGCTAACCCATACTGCCACAGGATACAATTTTACCAACTACAGTACGGTACTTACGTACAGTTTCTTCATTTTTAGTTTTACTGACTCGGCTCATTTCCGAAGTTACTGAGGTCAACACCTTTTCCTCTCACCCTTCATCATTAAATTTTCATCATTATTCTCACTAATGACTAGCACCATCCTTTACACAGAGGGAGCAACCAAGAGGTAATTTTTGCATGTTTGCAAGAATTAAAATATTTAATTTGAAAACTTGCAACTGCTTAAGAGAGAAGAGGAAGGAAAAGGAGAAAGAAGACAAAGCTGAGTTAGATTCAGGCTCTACCACACTAATTATGATTTGTGCCAACTTAAAATCTCTGAAACTCAGTTTCTCCACCTGTAAGCTAGGGATATTGATAACCTATAGGGGATGTTGTGAAGAAAATATAAAAGAATATGCATACATTACCTGGAAGTACATCAAGAACATAGTAAGTATATTCTAAACATTAGTTCCTTTCTATTTTTGGAGGCTTCTAGAGTCATCAAAGTTTATTTCAAGGTTTCCAAGAAATACCTAATCACCACAATAACTTTTCGCTATCCAGCTAATGAGCCCTGAAATTCCTTCTAGAGGGTGTGAGCTTTGTATTAATGCTGATAATTTAGGCCTAGATGCACACAGTTAGGGAGAAAGACACTGATACATTTCCTAAGGGAGCAATTAACAGCAATAATATTAACAGCTAACAAATTCTAGCAATTGCTGTGCTTCAGGCACTGTGCTGAGCCCTTTGAATGCAAGCCTCCCAATAATCTCCCTTGGAAAATATGGTTTTTAACCACATTCGCAAATGAAGAAATTCACATGTATTCCACTCACTGCCATAACACTATATACCAAATAGAGAGGCTAGAATGCTACATGGTGGCAGGCCAGCAGGCTTAAAACTGGGGATATGAAACAGAAATGCGGATATTTTCAGTAACCATTGACACTCTTGCTGGAGTTGTTTCTCTTATTTGGACTTTGTTAAACATCTGTGCATTCTAGAATTCAGTTCATCTTAAGTCTGCCACTCTACAACCTCAGGCAAGTTATTCGACAATGTTCAGCCTTAGTTTTGGGGTTCCTTTAATGTTTAAAACTCCAGTATACTGAGCAGGCTTCGAGAAATCTTCCTGCGATGAACTTGTCTGTAGGCTCCTTATTTCCAAATGCATAGCCACACTTCCTCACTCCTGCCTTCTGCCCCTCAGTTATTTGCAGAAACTTAGTTTGCCGTCCCTACTCTTAAAATGGTCTCAAATCATACCTTCCTTGCTGAGTTCTCTTGTTGCATGTTCCTTCCATAATTAAAATAGAATTTCATTTTACACAGTGAACTCTGGTTTGGAATGCCAATATAACAAACCTCAAAGCAAAATTTGAACTCTCACTCCAAGCAGGCTCTGTGCTGAGTGCTCTAAGGGCATTAAACTATCTTGATCCTTCTACCAATCCTGTGATCTAGTTATGGGCTTTATCCTGCTTTTCATCAGATGAAAAAAGATGTGCACACACACACACACACTAGCTTCAGAGACCTTGGGCAAATTGCCCAGTCAGGAGACAGCAGTGCAGAATTCTGAATACCTGACTCCAAAGCCCAAGCTTTTGACTATTACTCCTTGTCCCAGGAGGTAGGTGATGATTTACATCAAAGGTGTTAATAACTAAGAGGAGCACTAGACCAAGGTCATAGAGCTGGTGCATGGCAAGGCAAAACTGTGCATTAACTGTGCAGTGTTTGGTGGACACTGTAATGTCACATACAGAAGGGAAGTTACTATTAGCACTTCCATTTTCCAAAGGAGGAAGATAAGATTTATAAGTCTAAGAGCCCTGTCTAAGGTAGCTCTGATTCCCTCTCAGGTAGCTTCCTGTTGCCAAGATGCCAACTTCAGAACTATCTAGGCGAATTCACTGTAATGAAAAGCAAAAGACAAGTTGTAATTTAGTAGACCTAAATCACCAGGTGATTTTTAAAATGTCCTCAGGTGATTTGCTGATTCTGATGCATCCCTAAGTATACAAAATCATACAAATTTAGATTTGCCTGATACAGGGGTAAGTCCCATTAATAATAATACAATTCCAGGCCAGTATTGTTCCCTCAACTTATTAGCCTACTTAAAAATACGAATGAAGAGTGTTTCTGAGAACGATCTCTCACTCTCTCTCTTGCTCTCTCTCTGCCCCCACCCCCACCCCCGCCACCCTGCAAACATGGACAACTTCCAAAACCCATTTGTACCTTGGATGACAAGAACACTCTCTCTTCAAACGAGATCCTTACCCCTTATTGTCTCTGAGGCAGTGGAGAGAATGGGGAGGTAGAGGACACCCTGAGCATGGCCCTCGGGCTCTTGGTATCAACAGCATGTCTGCACGATAGCTCCCAGACAAGCTGTTCTTCTCTTTAAATCTCAAACAGATTACAAAGCTGACAAGGCTAGTTTGGGTAGGATGTCTCTGCCCCGCTCTTTAGCTGCCCCTCCCCTGCCACCTACCATGCTTTCTTCCTTTCACTTCATTAGTCCTGCACCTCAGGAAAGTCACTTCAAGCAGTCATTCTTCTCCTCAGTCAAAAGACTCCCTCCCCTCGAGGTACTTATGTCCTCCTTTTCCTTTTCTTTTCATCATCCATTTATTCAGTGACTTAAGTCAAAAATATATTTGGAGTACCTGTTATGTTTCAGGTGCCATTTTGGAAGCTAAGGAGAAGGAAAAATCCTGTAGTGTTATGTTGCTTATATTCTCATATTCTCTCTGTCTCACTAGCTCTCTCTTTCTCTCTCTGCCCTCGGCCATGTCTTCCCCATAGGAAGTCCCACAGGCAGAGTCCCATTTTCTTGATCCTTCCCAAATTCTTCCTTTTCCCCTGTATCTGAACTAATAATACACAGTGAACCTCTTATCTCCCACTTGAAGATAAACCAATCAGATGGATTAATCCCAGCTGTGGCATCAATGACCGATCATGAAGTGTTAAGTCTCTATTCCCAGATAACCTACATTTGGTAATCAATTTCTTCTATCCAACTCTCCTTCACTGTGACAAAATGGGAGGTGCCGTTGGCATCCAGGGGAGATGGTCAACTCTCTTCCAACCACCCTGACACTCAGCCAGCTCCTTCATCCCCCAAATCCATGGGAAATGAGTTTTTGTAAGGATCTGGTTTTTCCCAACCTAGAAATCACAAAGTTCATTGCTCTACTCTGACTCACTGTACACAATTTCACCTAGTTTAAATTGCTGCATAAATTTGGAGCTATTTTAATGTGTCTTTTCTGTATTTTTCCTTACAGTCTCCCCTCATCCTTATGGTTAGATAACCAGTGCATGCGCAGAAGTGTGGATACATAAAATAGAAATTGCAAAACGGTTTTGTTCTCCGTGACTCTGCAAGAGAATACAAAAGCAGGTCATTGGCTTAACTAATTCTGGCATACACCCAGTCAGGAGAAGCATCTTAGTAAAGCAATGCCCCCCACCAACTTTTCAGAGACAACAGCCCCCTACCTCATGGTAAGTGTGGTTTTCAGATGTATTCCTGAAAACAGGACACCGCAGGAAACCAAAAGTTAAAACTGTGGACTAACTCAGAAAGAATGGAGTAGAAATGCCACTAACAAGGTGACAAGAGTGCTGCATGGAGCTGGTGTGCCACCAGGCACGTCTCAGCCCACTTGTTATTGCACTCTGCAGAGTAAAAGCCAAAGTCAGTGTCAAGGCCCTGTTATGACCTGCCCACTCCTCCAGTTACCTTCTGTCCCCATGCCTACCATGCTCCTTCTCACCCATTCTGTTCTGGCCAGTGCCCTCCTCCCTGGTCCTCCAGCAGAGCCGGCATGCACCACACAAGTGTTGTTGGTCTGCCTGAGGCTTTCTCTACCAATGACAACCATGTCCCACCCCAGCACTCTCTATTCCCCATCCTTGCTTTTTTCTATTACATGGGTCTCCCTCTAACTTACTGTGTATTGTACTTACAACTTATTTGTGTACTTCCACTCAACCCATAGAATGTAATTCCATGAGGGGAGGGATTTTTGCCTCTTTTGTTTACTGCTTTTTCACCATCAGTTAGAAAAATACTCAGTACAGAGTACATACTCAATAAGATTTTGTTAAATAAACAAGTTTGCTATAAACTGGACAGCAATCATGATTATACAAAACACAAACAAAAACATAATTCAGTGTTATTCTGTCCTGGTGCTAATAGATATGAACATTAGAGTGTCTCGTGGGCAAGGCACTGACCGACACTGAATCACTGTAAAAAAAATATCTAATCCTTTTCCATCTTTTAAATCACATCAGGAACAAGACTCTTTGGGGGCTAAAATGTCACGAACATTTACTAATTTAATTTTCGACAAAAACAAAGGTCAAGTTTCAGATGTAGATTCCTGGTAGGCAGCTGAATCTGGCTGAAATTCAATAACTATTTTTGTTTTCGTGTTTTTTAAAGCTTTATTGTCAAGTAATGCAGTAATATAAAATTTCTTTCTTTAAAATGTTATTTATAGAAAGAAACAAGAAGAAGGGGAAGAGAAGAGGGAGAGAGAGACAGAGAGAAAGAGGGAAGAAAGGAAGAGAGGAGGGAGGGAGGGAGAGAGAGAAGAAGGGAGGGAGGGAGAGAAGGAGGGAGGGAGGGAGGACGGACGGAAGGAAAGAAGGAAGGAAAGACTGATTGAAGGAAAGAAACATCATTTCAGGTGGCACATATAGTTTGTAAAAAATGGCAAAGATAGTATAGCAATTATTAGCTCTTTGGAAACACCTACCCTTGTGATTACACACATCCCTCTCCCTGGGGAACGCAGGAGGCGTGTCCTTTGGATATTAATTTCTGCTAGATGTAGCAGCCCAGGACCCCTGGTAAACACAGACTGTGGGTGTACATCCTCCAAAATGCATGCTCTGGGAAAGCCCCTGAGGGCCCACCAGGTCCTGGGAAAGTTATATGTAAAGACAATAACTTATTAAAAGGAGACAAAACTCAAGATTCTTACCAGTCTCCTGTTAGGTTGAGACTAATGTCTAGAAATTGGTGAGAATACAGTGGACCTGTGTAAAGCCAGGGGGCTGTTTCTAGGTGAGCCTCAGAGGATGGCATGTCATTTCATCATGCCAGTGAGTGACAGTGTGGAGCCCAATCCTGGTCAGGTTTTGGTTTTATCGCTTGTGTGATCTGTACAGAAACACTGATGAGCCCCTGCCCCTGCCCGAACTCACCGTACCTTCGGAAGGAAGCACAGCAACCTGCTGATTGCCGAGCTGTCTGGGGAGTGTAGATGCACTGCGTCTTAGTCTCCGAGCACTTGTCATTCTGATAAAGGAGCCACGGACGTATTTGAACTACAAAGAAAGAACAGAAACAAACCGTATCCTTCTTATCTTTCATTGTGCATTGGGAGACAATTTACTCTCATTTTTATATTTTAAGGGGAAACTGTTGAAGATTTGATGGTTAGAACAGAAATGAACTATAGAGCACACTGCCTTTTTTTCCTTCCTCACAAAGGTGGCTGGATGAATGTCTCTGCCTTCAGCTCTGAAATTTGTATCCTCTACTATCCGGGAAAATAATACAGGATAATGTCCATTCTGCTTCCTTTTGCCCTATTTGGTTTATCCTGGCAAGGCAGAATTTTAAAGAAAAGTGAAATGCATTAATCTTCAGCTACTAATTTATTTCTCCCCCGTGTAAATCCTTTAAAAGTTATATTATTATAAGTGACCTTGTATTTCTTTCAAATATCTGCATCCTTTCCCTGCCTTTTGTTTTTTTTTTTTTATCTTTTATTGAATTTATTGGGTGACATTGGTTAATAAAATTATATAGGTTTCAGGGGTACAATTATATGGTACATCATCTGTGCATTATATTGTGTTTCAACACCCCAAGTCGCCTTCCATCGCCATTTATTCCTCATATAACCTCTTCTATCTCCAGCCACCCAAGTTCTCTCTTCTAAGGGAGGCCTCAAAAACTAATGTCTCTCCCTTTTTTTGAACATTATTAGTACAGGTGGGACTGCAGCTGCTGCAACTATCTGGCTATCAACCTGAGGATAAATAGGATCCACAGAGTAGAGCAGTCACATTTCTAAGAGACTTCTGGAGAAAAACGGAGACACTGGATTGAGTCCTCTAGGTGTGTGAGAGAATAAATTTCCTAACTGCTTAAATTAGTTTGTGATAAGATTGCTATCCCTCCTCCTGCCTTCCTTCCCTATTTCTTCTCACGTAGGACCTTAAGTTTATAAAACTGAATTGATTATACTCTCACGATAATGGCATAATATATGCCCTCTCTCAACCCCCTTTCTAAATGGAACACCCCTTCATTTCCTTCACTTTTCTCCTTCTCCTCCCTGCTTAGGCACTCACTCCAGAATGCTGAATATAGTCATCAACTCCACATTACAGATTTAGTAAGATAAAGTACATGCGAACTTAAAATTGGTGTTATGTGTTTGTTGGTTTCCATGAAAGTATTGTGCTATGAATTTATTCCGTTTCTAATTTTCATCCATGATTATATATATATAACCATTATATACATATACACACAGACACACAGCTAATTCCTTAACCATATGGTATTCCTTCACACACACACATATTATATTTTTTTATCCTGTTTTATAGTGAGGACTACCTTCTTTCTCATTACCTTATCCTTTACCTTAAGCAGTTCTAAAATGGGCATTGTTGTGCAGGTCTTGCTGTGGACCTGGGGTATAAATAAAGGGGCTTATGACAATAGCTCACAGGATACTCACACACTCACTGTCACTGCTGACCCACTGCTCCCCAGATTAGACCTCCTTCAATCAAAATTCTACAGTAGTACATGAGCATTCCCATTTACTCATGTCTTTGATAACACTTGCTATGTTTAACTTTCTTATTTCTTCATATATGATCCTATTAAATGGAATCTGGTTTAACTTGTATTTCTGATGATATTTACAGAGGTAGATACTTGCTTTTATATTTAAAACTATACTTCAGAGGAATGTCATGAGTGCTTTAAAAATATAAGTGAAACAAAATTCTTGGGAACATAGTATTATCTGTTACTATTATTATCAATAATTTCTTTATTATTCTTACATATTAGATATTTGATCTCTGTAAATTGCTTGTTTGTATGTTTTTCCAAAATTTCCATTGGGTTTCCTGTCATTTACTCATTTCCAAGTGTTCTTTTTATTATAGATATCAATCCTTTGCCTGTTTAAATGGTGCAAATATCACCTTAAACTCTTGTCACAAAGCTGGTATCTGTGATTTAAATATAGGCAAATTAGCCCTGGCTGGTGTAGCTCAGTGGATTGAGCACGGGCCTGTGAAGCAAAGGGTCGCCAGTTCAATTCCCAGTCAGGGCACATGCCTGGATTGCAGGCCAGGTCCCCAGTAGGGGACACATAGGAGGCAACCACACATTAATGTTTCTCTCCACTCTTTCTCCTTCCCATCCCCTCTCTAAAAATAAATAAATAAAATATTTAAAAAAAATAAATACAGGCAAATTAATCAATTTTTCTCCTTGCAAGCATTTTTTCTTTTCAAGTGCTGTTTAAGAATTCCTTCACCACCCCAAGATGACAATTTTTTATGTTTTTTTATGTTTCTTTTATAGTTATACATTTGGGCCTGTAATCCATTTGAAATTTAGGATTGAAATACAGGCAAATTTTTGGTTTTATGGTTTACAAAGAGTGGACCTGTTTGTTCAATACCATTTCTTCAAAAATCCATTCTTTGCTCCATAATGTATGGTGTCTCCTACACATATAGGGATCTGATCCTAGGCTTTCTCTTTTATTCCATTGTTTATTGATTGTTTCTTGGGTTAGCAACACAGAGTTCCTTTATGACTTTGTAATAGATTTTTATATCTGGTGTCTTCAAAGCCGACTTTTTTCTCTCTCCCTTGCACCTAACAGTGGGACTGCTCAAACTGAGCTTCTCTGATTCTTGACGGCTACTTTATGTTTTGCTTCTTAGCCTCATTGCTCTGCGAACAGAAAATTAGCAAATGCATCAAAGGGAATGTTGGCTTTTCTTGGTCCTCATGTCCTGACTGTCTTTTCGTATCACTCATTCTTTCAAACATATGTTTTCCCTATTTCACCCAGCCCTTTTAGTTGTTATTGGTGATAGTTGTTACTGATCTACAAAATGGTAGTCCAGTATAACCTGAAAATTGATATTTTAAAAATACAAATCCTCTAATCAGCAACCTTTCCGAACTCTCTTTTTAATCCCACTGTGTTTTCTGTAGCAATGATCGTATCTTTGTTTCTCTGCGTTACAGACTGTGTCTACCTTTCAGAGATAGTGGTAGGCATTCAGCGTTTATTGGGAAATCAATACCTATGAAAGAAAAGGGGAGGAATATTAGGGGAAGAAAAATAAGTTGAACTGCTATGCAGACCAGACAAAGCCTCAGCCACCTCAGCAGGGAGTTCTGGAATGAGTGCTACCAAGCAGACTTATCCATATTGGGTCATATTGGGTCAAAACTGCCAGATCTTTATACACTGCCTTGTTCAATCATCAAAAAATAAATAAAAACAAAACAGGTGCTCAGGAAGGACATGATGTTGGGGGAAGAAATTCTCTGCAAGTGAGGTAGCCCTGAAGGAACAAACTCTGATAGCTGTCAGCCCACCACATCCCCTGCAGCAGGATGCACGCGTTTTTGAAGGGGACTATGCGCTGCATGTCCCTGTTTACCACACTTTCTACTTCCTCTACATACATCACACACACACACACACACACACTGTACACACACAGATTGAAAGGGGTGGGGAGCAGTGAAATAGAAAGGGAGAGAGAAGGAGCTCATTAGTCAATAAATATTCCAGTACTCTGTTTATCAGTGAGCATGTTAGCAAGCATTCTGGTCATAGTCCTGACCTTGAAGGGAATATCTTCAAAGTTTCTTCATTAAATTCGATATTTTCTGTAGGCCTTTGATAGATAACCTTTATCAGGATAATAAAATTACTTCCTTTATCTGGTTTTCTAAAAAAAAGTTTTCTATTTAATAATAATAGGTGTTGAATTTTAAGTTGCTTTATTTATATCTATTGATATAATGATGTTTTTCTCCTTTACATTTTCATGTGGAAAATAATATTAATACATTTTGTGACTTAAATATTATTGTATTCTTATAACAAATCCTTTCTGATCATAATATATATGGGTATGAGCATTTATCCTCGGTATTTAATATTTAATTTAGGATTTTTTTCATTTATATATATATAATTTTGATTTTATTTTTTCTTCAACAATTTTTTTCACTTGGTTAGATTGTCTTCTTTCTGTTTGTTCTGGTAAAACCTTCCTTCAAATATAATTAGCTATTCTTTGAAAATTTTGTAGAACTCAACCATAAAGTTATCTGAGTTTAGTATTTTTGTGAAGAAATATTTACTGGGCTATTTATATTTTTTATTTAACAAGTATTATTATTTTTATATTTCTTTTAAAAGTATATATATACATATAAATTAGATTTTCAAATTAATAGTCATATTGTTATTCTTGCTTTATATATGTAGATATTTCTACCTTTTAATACTCTAAACATTTATTTGTATTAGTCTTTTTTCTTTGTCTTGCCAAAGTTTTTCTATTTCATTTATCTTTCTAAAGGGTTAG
>PVKM010025870.1:0-19673 GCA_004027735.1 Carollia perspicillata | reverse complement strand
TATTTGTTTACTCATTGCCTTTCCTTTCCACCTTCATAAATTTGTCTGACCTAAGCAGTCGTCTTTTCTTTCAGGCACCGTGAAGAATGAAAACAGTATGAGAAGTGGTTGGTGTGGGCACGAAGTATCATTGTTTCAAAACTCATTTTTAAACATATCTGAGCAAGAAGTCTGACATGTGTAGCACTCCCAAAATGCTTTAAAAACTGAGGGGGGCATTCAGTTGGTTGGGTGTTCTTCCACAAAGTGAAAGGTCACCGGTGTGATTCCCAGTCAGGGCATGTGCCTGGGTTACGGTTTGGTCCCCGCTCAGGGTGTGTAGAAAATGCAACTGATTGACGTTTCTCTCTCACATCGAGGTTTCTCTCCCTCTTTCTCCCTGCCTTCCCCTCTCTCTAAAAATAAATAAATAAATGAAATCTTTAAAAAATAATAAATTAAAGGGGGAAAAAGCCCTGGTTTTCAAAGTTTTATGGTGGTCATCTTCTCCAACTGATGAGAGAGAATTCACTTCTACATCCTAAATGCAAAGCTACTGAGCTGAATTAATAGGAGTAATAGTTCTCACATACTGAGGGTTTCCTCTGCCAGCACTGCACTTACTTCCCACGTGGTGGACTCTCTGGTCTTCACTTTGTTCCTCACGGGATTCTCCATCATCGTCCCTGCTTATCTTGGACTCATGGGCAGGTACTTTGGACAATCATGTACAAGGAGCATTCTGTTACACATAGTACGCACTCAGTAAGTATCCGTTGAAGAAATAAATGAATGGATCGAGGGGCTGAATTAACCCTATTTTTGAACCACAACTTCTTTCTGATTGCAGGCCCAAACTCTGTCATTCTGGTTCTCAAGGAGTGTCTCCCTGAACTGACACCTTGACTGGGGATCTGTGCACGAGTAAGTAGCGTTTTCCTCAGGTTTCTATTTTTAGAGATCCTCTTTCCACAGTAGAAATGACATAAACCAAAATCGTCTCCTTAGTTTATTTCTTCTAGAGTCCTTACTTAGCATGCTACATTAACCTGACAAAGCTTAATCTTGTGTTCATTTCACAATACATTTCATGCAGTTCACAGCTGTGATTGGTTTTACATTGACATTACACATGTTTCGATTCAGCCATGTGAAAAGAATAATTCTTAATGGAGTTTGTCTCTGAAAACTGTCCAGGCTTAAATAAGCGTGTGAGCAGTTCACTCTATTCTTACGTGCAGTCTCTCTTTAAAATGCAAGAAGGATTTTTAACATAAGAATATAATGTCTCTGTTTATAGTCCATTAGCAACTGAACCACTTCCTTTAGGTTTCACATATCCTGAGGAATCCTCTTTTACGAAACTGCATTCAAGCACACTATTTTACTGAACATTCGGACCTTCAGCATTACATCCCCAAATAAATCTTCCATGGACCCAGCTTTCCCAAGACTATTCTTAGTATTAGACTTTCTTTTACAATGAACATTTAGCACTAAAGCCACAGAGCAGAGCTATTTGGCATTTTCCAGTGAAGTGCAAGAAATTAAATAAGTTATGTTTTTATTGCTAAGTACAGAATCAAGCACAGTCACTCTGTCAAACAGGAGGAAAAGGTGTACACAGGATGTGGCCTCTCCTCAGGGGCCCCCCGCCAGGCTTCAAATGCACAGAACAGTCGCCTGGTCACCTCCCACCTGGTGCCGCTTCAAGACGACGTGTTGAGTATTCTGGAGTCTGAGGAGTCAGACCTCTCGTCATAGTCGTCCTCAGTGTAAATGGACTGCTTTGACACAATCGTACAGCCATCATCGGGGATGGAGATCCGAGGGTCTTCTGGGGTGCGAGTGGGGAGGACAGGTGAGCTTCTGAAGACGCTGGTAGAGTTACTGGGGAATGGGCTGACGTACTGGGACCTCAGCTGGTACTGCTGCTGCAGCGTCATGGTGTTCCACAGAGTGACGTCGTTGGGCAAAAAGGGGCTCGACTGGTTTCTCGCCAAAGTATTCCTCAGCATGAGCGGGTACCGGGGTGGCTGGGGGAAAGGGTGCTGCAGGGGGACGGCCAAGGGGTTGGGGACAACGTTACTCGAGTCAGCAGAGAACCTCAAGGTGTCTGGGACTCTGAAGGCTGATCCCACGGACCATTTGGAGGAGGAGATGGGGTAAGAGCTCAAGGTGTGTTCGAAGATGTGCCCATTGGAGGGCAACACAAGGCTCTCGGGCTCTGCTGAAGTTCGGTCGGCCCCGGAGACCGAGGACCGGCTGGAGAGCAGGACCTCCACGGCGCTCACCAGGTCCCCCCCACAGCCCTTCAGGATCAGCTCAAGCACCGTGGGCTTCTGGTTGGGGAATATTTTCTTTAACACTTCCAGTGGGGGTCTGTTGGCTTTCAAGCTGAAGGGCAGAGACACAGTCCCCGAGGGGCCCTCGATCAGGAGGTGATTCTGTTCCCCGTGGTACTTGGGACTGTCGGAGCGGCTCTCGGAGCTGCCACCATTTTTCTGGACTGCATACCCACCTTCATCCACCGACACGATCTCGGGGCTCTCGGGAGTGAAGCAGCCCTTACTTTTTGCGACATCTGGGGAGCTCCTCTGGTCAGTGTCTTTGTCGCTGAAGGTGTCTGTGTTGTCTGCCATGCTGCTGTCCCCAAGTCGCTCTTCAGTCAAATCTGAAAAGCAGGGAACAGCTGTGTTAATCCTTTCCTGGTGTGCATAAAGAGGAACAGATGTGCTCAGGAGCGAGCCCCGCACAAGCTTTCTGGAAGGGGAAATGCATCCCAGTGGGTTACGACATACCACAAGCCTTGAAAAAAAAAGAAGAAAGTGAGTAATTCAAACTATGTCAATTGGCAAATGGCAAAAAAATAAACCAAAACAAAAAACAAAACCCAAATATAAAGATCTGGAAACCAGAGTGACTTCTCAGAATGGTGGGTGCTGGGAAGCTTGCCTTAAACACAAAGGGAAACCTGACGGCCAGACCCACAGACGACGTGGCCGTGTAGCAGTACAGCCCAAACAGGGACGTCCTGCGGGCCGGGCATAAACACGGCCCAAGGAAGGTCAGGAAGACGAGCGCAGGCTTTTCTTCCGGCTCCTCTTCTGCAAATGAGGTGGCAGGTATAATCTAAGGACATCATTGGCTGGTATGTAACCCATACACCACAGAAAATTTTAATATTTAAGTCTGTTCTCCCAAATGCGGATTTCTTACTAAATGTCTTGTAAACCAGGCATCAATGTTTCAGCAGGATGCTGCACGATCACTAGTTGATACAATTGCCGGAGTGAAAGAAGGCAGCCTCCAGACACTGAAATCTTTCCTGAAAGCCACCTGAGGGACTGGCAGACTTGGTTGTCTATAACTTGCATTAGAAGGCAAGCCAAACCTGTGCATTCTGGATGATGGGACAGGCTGTGGGAGTAGAAGGAGGAAGTGACTTGGGAGGGCTGCCCAAGGAGCATGACCATCTGTGAGACAATGCGTCCATAACTCCAGGACCTGAAGTACAAGAGGGAGACAGGTTTTCATGTACTGTTTTATTTTTATTAGTAAGGTTCATGGAAAAAACTTCAAGAAACCTTCTTGAATTATTTTGAAAGAAGAGGAAAAAAGCTTCCCAAATAAGCAGAGATTTGCTGTGAAATAAGCTAGTTATAAATTTACATTTTGACCCAAGACATTACCCAGACGGCTAGTATTACAGTGCTAACCAGGCGGAAAAGAGAGAGATAAGACTGGTTTCCTTGCAGAAATTCTAACAGACCTTTATAATAAAGAAACATATTATTTATTAATAAGCTCTACACAAGTGGATTTTTATCCTTCTTCAAATATGAACTGGCCATGTCTACTCAAAACCAATGTAACTGATCTGAAGGTGAAAATTATTAATGACTCACTTGTCAGGCTGTAAACAATTGGCCCGCCTGTGTTTTCTCCTTCCCTGCCTGAATGGCCTCATTGTCACTGCCTCTGAGGGCACACCTGATTAGTCCACATAGCCAATTGGTGAAATTCTATCAAAGTAGCTTCTAAAATCCATCTCCTGTTTGTTGTTGTTTATTTTAAAAGCCTTTAACAAAGGTCCACTTATGAACATTCTTCTAATATGGGCTGTATCTTAAGTATAACCGAAAAACAAATCTTCAGTTCTTCACAAAGCGATAAATTATGTGCCAGGCAAAAATATTAAAACATATATTCTCAAATTAGATCAGTGCAATTTTCAGTCATAAATCTGATATGAATTCACATTTATCCCAAATTTACATTTTAAGTAAACTGCTTCCTTTCTGTATGAAATATAAGATTTCTATATGGGGTTCATTTGCAGCCCACACAGATAAGCTGTCTCTGCTCTCTATAACAACACTGCAATGCAGAAAAAACCCATCTTTGAAAGAGAAATCTGACATTTTCTCTTCTAACTTCCTAGGACTGGAGACCCAGCTTTCATCTCCTGAGTTAATGTGGTACTTGTACTTCCTCCAAAACAGAAAAACAGCACCAAAAAAAAAAAACTTCTGTAAATTCACATTCTAGCCCTGGCTGGGTGGTTCAGTTGGTTGGAGCATCATCCCATACGCCAAAAGGTTTCGGGGTTGACTCCCAGTCAGGGCACGTACCTAGGCTGTGGGTTCAATCCCCAATCAGGGCAGGTACAGGAGGCAACCAATCTATGTTTCTCTCTCACATTGATGTTTCTCTCTCCCCCTTCCTCTCTCTCTAAAATCAATAAAAACATGCCCTCAGTTGAGAATTTTTTTGCAATAGAAAATCATATTGTAATCAGCTGGGCCTATCCCAGTTTTCCTGACCCCTGACCCCGTGCATGCCTCTTGGCCGTTCCTCTGTGAGACACCTGACGTTAACTGAGCACCGACAGGACGCACGACTGCATTTTGGCCCCTGCTCAGAAGAAGTCGAATACCCTCGCTGAGCAAATATGGACATAAAATAATGTTTTAAATATTACGTACTTCTAAACAGTTTTGTATTTCTTTAACTTTAGCTTTCATTATCTGTTATTATCAGTATCAAGGATCTGTATCCCTATAATGCACAAGATACTGAGGACACAGCGTGGACGGCAGAAAATACCAGAAAGTGTGAGGCTTGCCCCGAACCTGTGGAACTTACTAAGTTGGGGCGCTAAGGCGCATGTATGGGGGGGGGAAGCATACACACCCAGGCAGACTTGCTAAGCATCCAATGTTAACACACATACACAAATGTTCACAGCACCATAGTCCACAAGAGCCAAAAGGTGGATGCAACCCAAGTGCCCACAGATGGATAAATACATAAATCAGATGTGGTCTATGCAAGCAATGGAATATTATTCAGCCTCAAAAATGAACGAAATTCTGACACATGCTACAATATGGATGAACCTGGAAAACACGCTAAGTGAAATAAGCCAGTCATGAAAGGACAAATATTCTATGATTGAACTTCTATACCCAGAATAGGCATATTCATAGAATGGTGGTTACTAGGCTGGGAGAAAAAGAACAGGGTCTTATTGTTTAACAGGTATACGATTTCTGTTTGGGACGATGAAGAAGTTCCCAGGATGGACAGTGGTGATGGCTGCACAACATTGTGAATGTACTAATGCTACCGGTATTACACCCTAAAAATGGTTAAAACAGTGAATGTTGTTATGCATATTTTGGCATGATAAAAAAGAAATATGACACACAGCATCATAGCGATAGAGCAGGTGGTGAGATTTTTTAAAGAGAAACAACTGGTTCTTCTAGAAAATGAAAGGTGTGTAAGTACAGCTAAAAAGCTTAAAACGTAACCATTTTTTAAAAGTTGCTTAAGTATTTTTATTTTATTTTTTACATTTTTATTGTATTTTTCCATCATCATTTACCGGCCTTCCACCCTGCTGCCCGCCCCTCCTGCAGTCACACTGTGGTCCATGTCCATGAGTCCTTGGAGGGATTGAGCAAAAAGAGGAAAAGCAGCTATTTTAAAAAGAAACCTGTGAACCTGAGAACCTCTGCCTATTTTGACAGGTAAATGTTCCCTACCCTGGATGACTTTCGGACACTGACAACATTGGAGGAAAAGGTTTTGAGGTCTATCAACCAAATTCACTCTTCTGCAAAACATTTCCAGCTCCAGAAAAATGTGATTCAAAGAGGAGTTTAGGCAAAGGGGAACTAGGGAATGACGTTCTGGCTAACCTAATACATCTGCCATACTGAAAATGTAGTCATTTTTTCAAGATGGCAAAGGATACACCATCCCAATCAACTGCCTATGGGAGGGCAGGAGTGTAAGCCTATGACAATACAAAATTCCACTGGCGAACCTATTTTCCTGTTCTGCAGAACGGGCCACAGTGGAATCTTGTATGGGTGCCTCCTTGTTCACAACTGTGACCCCCCCAAGACTGTAAAAGCCTGTTTCTTATTTTCTCACACTACCCTTCACCCCTGCTACTGTGCCACGCCCAGTGCAGCCCGCACTTCTGGTTATTTCTCAAGGAGTAGTGGTGGATTGTGCTGATTCACCCACTCTCTCACAGGCTTCTGGGCTAATCTGCCTCTCCAACCGGGAATCCATCCACTAGGGCAAAAAAGTAAGAAAAGCTAAGATGTCACAGGACTCAAATTTTGCAAACTCAGAACATTCCAACCAACGAAGTTCAGCACTATTGATGCTGTTTTCAAAGGGAAGACAAAAGAGGTTGAAAGAAGCAATGAGTGGGATGCACCTACGGCATCCACACACCTGAGCAGCACAGAAGGGCCTGCCGGTGGGGTGCGGGTGAGCAGGACCCCAGTCAACAGCCAAGGCTATCGGGGTTTCTAAACAGGGCGAGCCTCTCACTTACACCAAGAGTAGCTCCCTTGCCCAACAATAATTTCTGAAAGCCGGATACACAGTCACTGCAATTTTGTGGCACTGTGGTGTCTAGTGTTGGCTGTATCGTTGTACTTGAACTAGATGTTGTAAATTATTCTCCTCTGAACACAGACTTTCACAAGTAATTATAGAGGGTGAGTTGTGAGCCCAGTGATAAAGTGTAATTTAATAACAGGTGTTTCTTTACATCTCTAGATTTCTTCCTAAATAAACTTTATAAATTGTTCGCATTGGTTTAAAACACAAAGGTCTTTCTTGATATAGAAATGTCAAACTGCCAACAAACAAAACGAAAAGGAAACTGCTCCCCAGTGCTTCCCCGTTTTTCCTTGAAACTGACACCATAATTCCTAGAACCCAGAGTAAGAGCATATTTCAACTGATAATATTGTTACCCCTAATGTGAGGGTAAAAAAGCCAAAACTACTAGGCAAAAACTAAGAAGAAATTAGTTTCATCTGATATTACACACCACCTATTAAAAGTGCTACATCTGCTGCTTCTAATGTTTAAACATCTACATATTTTAAAACTCTTACTAAAGGTTCACTCTTTCATTTCATATTTTTCATGATGTAAAAATACAGCCACCCTTAAAATAAACTTCACTAGGGTAAAAGTTTTTAAAAGATATTCAACTATGAAGGAAATTCTTATGTGGATAATAATGAGATATATGTAGGTGAAAAAATATATATATGAATGTCATAAGATAGATACAAGAATTTAAGAAGAGAAAATGAAAACACATAAAAATAATTGCCAGTGTAAAATTACAGTTTGCAAAATCTTTCTTTAGAAGATCTTTTCATATGAAAATACAATAAAGTAAAAAAATTCTAGGTATTCATTTCAAATCTTTTGAGAAAGCATACCCTATATGGAAATTAACATTTTGCTCAAAACACATAAACATGAAAAATCTCTTACTTAAATGTGGTGGGTTTGATACGTTTTATCCAATTACATTTACAAAAACAAAATATATCTTAGATCCAAAATGAAAACACAAAAACATCAAGAGATATGTTTCCTAGCTAAGTCACTGGAGTTTTTTTTTCCTTTTGAAATCACATTGGGCATTTTGAAACATGGACTGTTGTGTCCCCATCTGTCCACTTGGGCACTGGGGAACACACTTCTAAGTAACTGCTCCCCAATGGGTCATTCAGGAAGCACACACATCTTATAGCAATGGCAGGGAAGGACCCCTGGGCCGGACCAGAACTGGCTTCCAGAAGAGCCAACTGCCCACTAAGGATTCTAACAGGAGACAGGCTTTTACTATTTCTGTCATCTTTATCTCACACCACAGGCAACCTAAAGTACAGCAGGAAATGAGTGTCAGTCTAAAATCTCCCTTTCTTCCTATGGGGGTAGGGGAGTGGGGAGGAAACTTGTGAAAGTACAAACATACAGTCATACGTTCCCTTTAAAAAATCACTAACAATACTGGCTTAATAATGTATGGTGGTATCAAAATGGCTCCTCAGGACCAGTATTTCGGGGGGACATAAAGAGGGAGCTAAGGAAGCATGGATCTGTAACTGTGGGCTACATATGTCCTACAAAAATTTAGTTTTGGCCTCTTCCTTGACTCAGAAAAGGACACTTTTCAAGGAGCAGGAGGGAAATTACCTTTAAACCTACATGTGTATTAGGTACTTAGCAAAATGCAGCTGTCTACTCCTTCATCCATCTAATGAACAAAATGCTTGAATCCCTCACTAGGAGCCCAGGCATGGTCCTAGGTACCATTACACCTGCACGGACAGGATCAAAGCACTGCCTCTTGGCCACTGAAAGGCTTAGTTTCCTAACTAACCTTTTGCAAAATTTGCATTGAAACACAGCAAGCAGCTTACCTGCATCTGGGCAGACTATGGTGTAGTCACTGGAGGGAATCGTGTGGTAAACATTCCCATATAAAACCGATGGGTGCAGCAGGTATTCACGCCGAATTACAGTAATAATCAGGGGTGGGGGGAGTGGAACACTGACCCCAGCTTTGTAAACGTTGTCTGCCTAGTAATTGGAATCGAATGGGACTAGATATCTGGTAAAGAACTGAGGTTCTGCTATTTAAGTTTTCCATAATGTTGTCATTCAGTAGTTGATATGGCTTATTTTTATAACTGTTTAACTATACAATAAAATGAAAACCCCCACTGAGATATATTTTAGTTTTCTCTCAGTGCTCAGACAAAGAAATGGTTCACTAGAGTTACGCAGGTCCCCAGCGGAGTGACACTCAGGCGTCAACCTTGGCCACGGGTGACCATGCACACTCCAGTAGTGAACTGGGCATCACAGTCACATCGAACTAGACATGAGGGTCCAGGGAACCTGAGTGGCAAATGGCTGGGAAGCCTCAACAGGTTAAAAAGCCAATGTAGGAGGAAAGAGGTGGAAGGCGGGGAAGAAAGGGTAAGGGGAGGTAGGCAGGCAGGCAAACAGATATTTACTGGGTTCCACCCTCCAACCCGTCAGGAAGAAGTGCAACATTTCCAGAAAGGGGCTTCAAGTCCTCCAGGGACGTTGATTTATGAAGATGTACTCCCTTTCCCTCTGTAAAGCTGTTAGCAGAAAGTGCTGACTGGCTGCAGCAAAGAATTTCTCATCAATGCTCTTTGATTGTATTTTGCAAACAAAATGCCTGTTGCTTGGTAACATTTCACTTGAGCCTGACCTTCCCCAAAAGTTATTGCTATCAGATTCGATTTACACTGTCCTCCTGTGATTACTGTAATCTTTTAAACCCAGGAGTTCATCCATCAGGGAAAAGAAAAGTTGGTTGTGCAAGTCCAGAGCAGGGCTATCGGCCAGATTTATAACCCAAAGGAGTGTGTTGGGTGGAGGGGGCAGATTCTTTCCCGGATGGCAGGGGATCTCCGGTTTCTAGACGCGGAAACCACTCAGGTTTTTCCTGCCAGCCCTGTCCTCAGATCACAAGATGGACACCAGCGCCATTCGATGCCTGGCATGGCAGCGTGGGCTCCAGAGAGAGAAGATGGGAGAAGCAAGAAGCACACAAACGACCCCCACCTCATGGGGCACCCTCCTGGGCGACTGGAGCTGGGAGGAGACGGCCAAGGACGGGGGTTGCCAGATAAATTTCAACTTCATATACATATCGAAGAATTTTTCTTTTAAGTATGCCCCGGCAAAATTTAGCATCCCGTTTTTAATTTGCATGGTTGTTTGTTTTTGTTTGCTTTTTGTTTTTCTAAATCTGGCAACCCAGCAGGGAGGGAGTGGATGGCCGGAGAAGCAGGAGAGAGAAATGCACGGAAAATCTTGCTCCTCTGGCTCCCTGTTTCCAGGCCCTTCCCAAGTCTCCGTAGGTGAGCAAGGAAGGAGCTCGCTGCAGCAGGACGACAGCAGGCTGGGGTGCCCCCTTCACCCAGCCGGTGTACTGGACCTGCCCAACTGCAGTTTCCCAGAGACTGGCTGCAAGGGGACAGTGGTGCAGTGAAGCTAGCATGTGCCTTTCCCTGGATTTTTGTTTTATCTCCTCCCCTGAGAGTGCTGCCGAGGTCCCTGTCCCCTGCAATTGTCCCCACAGGCTGGGCTGCGCACCTGACCAATGGCACTGTGCGCAAGCAAATCTACTGGTGCCCCATGGGGACGGCCAGGAACTGTGAATACCCTCGGTGGTCTGCCCCTGGAGCCAGCCCTGGGTGGCGTTCCGTTTGGAAGAGACCAGTAGTACGTTATCACTTATTCCTTGTCATTTGGGTGGGTTTTGGTTTTTACAGTGCAACTCTGAGTTGGGGCCCTCACACTAAATCAAGCCATCTTAAAACCAGGCTCCATTATTAAGTTCATAGGCACACTTCATGAACGACCTTGAAGTTTTTCCCATTTTTCCATTTTCTTGTAGCCCATAGTCTCAGAGGTTTCCTACCCCAGTCATTATACTTCAGGTATTTCTGTTTGTCTTTTTTTTAATTAAAGTTAATTTTTTTAAAAATGGAACTAGACTGGACAGGACCCAATCAAACTGGAGCTAAAAGGCCCAGAGCAAACATAAAGATACTATGAGTTACAGGGCTGGAAGTAAAACAGGATAAAGGCAGTTTTCCAAAGCTCCTAACTTCTCACACTGCAGATCTCGTTTGCCCCTTTTCAGGAGAAATAAACAGAAAACCTTGACCCCACTTTCCTATTTGATCCTGCTCTCCTATTCCTGACCAAATATGATGGTTTTTATTGTTTTCCTTTAAGACGACTTGAAAGAACTTGTGTACATATTTATTTTGATGACAAATGTAGACCTAGAAAGAATCTATAGCTACAGGTCGTTCTCCTCACAGTCAGAGAAGACCCAGGACACTGTCCTGAAGGAAATGGTGAGGGTGGGACACAGGAATGTAACTTTATTACAACACAGGAATGTAACTTTAGCTCTCACCTTGGTCTTGACCCTTAACTTTCCTCAGCTCTTGAGGCCAGGTCCTGAAAGGCTGGCTTGGCTGGTTAAGGCTGCTGACTCAGACACACTAAGAGCTGAAAGCTGTCACACTTCCCAAGATATTTTCAAGGGAGATCATCGGAGGGCATGTGAGGAGGATGAAGAAGAATTTAGGAGAATAAGTGAATCAATGTTATATATGTAAAGAAGCTTAAATAAGAATTTTGTGCTTAATCAAGTCTAATAATTCCAGGCCAGTCATGGATGATAACAGAGGAGCAGGGGAAATGTAGACCCCAAAAGAAAAAAGAATGTTTCGATCCATAGTTAGAAATAGTAACATTACCTTATGGAAATTCTCCTTAAAACCTTCACCACGTGGAAAGGGACACTCAACACACTACACCGTTAGATAAAGCAACCCCCCATCCTTTAAAGATTCTGAAGAAGAACTTGGAGATTTCTTCCAGCCACAAAACTGAATTTTGGTGTTAATGTGGCCCTCCCTTAGGATGGTGTTTTTTCTCCTCAGGAGCCCAGAAAACAGATCTTTCTCTAGGGCATATGCTTTTAACCTGCATCTGTAGCCCACAACAAAAAAGTCTCCACAGCTGTGGACTAAAGAAGCTCTTTGCAAAAGGACCAGCCATGTTTTAGACACAGAGATCTCAGTTCTCCATAACTTGCCAGTAGATATCTACAGAATCCTAATGGTCAGTGAACTTACTGTACATGCAGACCTACCGTCTGAATAGAGCTTCATTTATTTCTCTACATGCAGTGAACTAATGGTCCAGGAGTGTCTGACATACGTCTAAATATGCCTAGTATGTTATACAGAAACAGATCATAATAAGAACAACTGCGAAAAGGTATAATACATACAGCAACGTGTAGTTTCATCCAAGCAATTTTCTCTTAAACCCCGAATGGGCTTTCTTACAAAGCAATGAATGAAAATGATCCACCTGTATGCTTGCCTTCCTAATGGAAACAATGATCTGTTCTTTTCCTGCCCACCCCCACCAATATCCGTGGATTGGTTGGCATTTTTTAAATGGAATCACGGGGTCAAACCAACTGAAAGGAGGAAGTAAAATTTATATATGAATGCACAAAGTATGCAGCATAACCAGCTAGAGGCGGAGCCCTTGGTCCTTGGTGGCTCAGTCTCCCAAAGCCACCACTCTGACCTCTCCCTAGGGTACATCCAATTCTCCTGTGCGATTACCTGCTTTCAACTTGAAGGGCTGGGCCATCCATCCCTGAATACTCAGAATAAGAGGGCACCAGGTCTGGTTTGGCCAGTTGAAGTAAATCTCCCCTTTTATTCTCCCAAACCTGTATCCTTGTGCTGCTGCCGCTGCGGCTCTGGCTCTGGCTCTACCTTTCTGCCCTCACTACCCGCCTCCACAGGTTGGTTTTGGTTCTGTGACTCTCGAAACCTCGCGCTTTGGGTATCCAGAGGAATGGTTTGAAGGGCACAGGATGTGAACAGAGCCCCCTCTTGGACTAGGACCCACAAATCCAAGGCCCTATTACAGGGTGCTCTGTATTACAGGTGGCCACTGCAAAATGCTACCGTAAATGTACTGACATGAACTCGGATTCCTGCTCTGGCACTGGGGGAACTGGAGACAGGAAGGTTAAGAAAAGTTATTGGCATGGATCAGCTTCTAGAACTGAGGCAAAACTCTCCTAGTTATTCGTTCTAACCTAAAGGACAAAAGTAAAAAATAAACTTCTATCTCTTTCCCTCCTATTCCTCTGTGGCAACCCTACTAATATAAGGAGATCAGACTAAAAATAGAAAGACAACTGGGATAGAGAGCATTATTCAAGAGAAGTGCTTAGATACTACCTTGCATTAAATATCCACAAAATCAACGTTCAGCAAACTCTCTTCTGTCTGAAAACATCCAGTTCTGCTCTTCACATACGATGTTCTCAGACCTTCAGGCCTGGCAAGCACAACTGAGCAACAGGGCGGCAAAACTGTGCCTGCCAGGCTGCCCCAACCAGTAAGTCTGCATTTCCCCAGCTCCACACAGCAGTCACCTGTTCCTGAAAGCCTCTCTCCACAAGCTAGGCCGTTTTACAGACTTCATCAGACTTGTGGAGGTGTGTGTTGCCCCCCTCCACCTCCCCACCCCACCCCCACCCAGCAGAAGATCTACCACTCCTACCCATGGGGCTCTGGGCCCTACAGGGCCTTCCCCATTGAATTCCAGCACACTCCTTAACCATGTTCCTGAGAAAATGGGTTTTCCTTCGCATATTTGCCACAATGAAAGGGAAACGACAAACACAACTGAATTCCAAGAGCCTAAAACTGAAGAAGTGTTTGGGCTGGGCAGCATAGCAAACCAGAGATACCCAAGGAGAAAGGAGCCTCAACTAGGGTCTGCAGACCCCAGAGACCTGGGGGAGGGGAGGGGATGGAATCAGGGAGGTGGAGGAAACCTCTAGAGCTCAGGGCAGACCCACTCTCTCTAAAGCACAGCACAAGATGAGAGGAGGGAGGAGAGGTAAGAGTGAAGGGAGAGAGCCTTTGCTCCAAATCTTGGAAGTGAGGCCCAGGCCCGCCTAGAACCGGGGAAAGGGCTCTCCAGACGTGGCTTCCCTCAAACTAGGTCAAGTTTTGCCACAGAGACGGCAGAAGGCGGCCTGAGGAACCTATTGAAGGGCACGAGCAGTTTTGCAGAGGAGCTTACTCTGGACGCACCAGATTCTGGGTCCTCGCTTACCAGTTTAGAAACCTCTTCTAACTAGTGCTTCTAAATGAGGCTTCTTTCAACAAATTGCAAGACGCTGGAGACCACAGTTGGCAGCTAGACAGGCTTCGGGTTCGCTCCACTTCCCTCGGGGCCAGAAGAACTTCCAGCCCGGTCGGCCAAGCCTTGGGCCTTGGCTCCGTTCGTGCACCTCCCCGTCCCAACCTCTCTAAAAAATCCTAAGCCGGGAAAACCCTGCAGCACAGTGGTGTGTGTAGGCTCTCAAGGATTTTAATTTGGTCCTGTCACGACCTCTTTAGTTACCCGATAAAACGGACACGATTCTCTACAACCTGGGGGTGACTCTCGGCGAGCCCGTCGCACAGTCCTGTCGTTTGGCTAGCATAACGCGAGAAACGCGAGCGTCTGTGTTCCACCTGCCTGATCCCGGCTATTGCCCCAAGAAAAAGAACCGGCTTGGAGGAGTTGGGGTGGGGGGCGGGTAGGACGGCCCGGCAAGGCCCACTTTCCTAAATTTGCCTCCGGGCTTCCCAAGCAAAGCCGCAGCAAGAGTTCCCAAAGGTTTTTGCTCGCGTGCCCGGCCCCCACCCGCAGACTCTCTCACCTGGCTTGGCCAGCGGCGCCTGCAGCGCCCCGGGTTGGGGGTCGGCGGCCCAGCGCAGCGCGGCGGCAGCAGCCAACTCGGCGGCGGGGCGCGGCGGCTGAGACGGCTGCGAGGTCGGTGGCGGCTGCGGGGCGGCGGCCACAGAGGTGTCCCCGGATGGCGGGGGTCCCGGCAGGGCGCGCAGCGAGTCGGGGATGAGGCTCTCGAGGCTCTCGTTGGCCTGCTGCCGGCGCAGTGCCACCTGCGCCGCCATGACCCGCTGCCGCTCGATAATGAGGATGCACTTTTCGCAGGTGCAGTCTTTGAAGCGGCAGTAGCGCTTGTGGCCCTTGAGCCAAGACAGCACGCCGTGGTTGCGGCAGCGCGCGCACTTGGGCGTGCGCTGCAGGGGCGCCCGCGGCGGCTGCGACACCGGGCCGCCCATATACAGATAGGGGGAGCCGTAGCCGTTCATGCCCTGGCCTCCCGGAAGAGTTGGCGGGCTGGCGGCGCGAGCGGGCCAGGGAACGCCCGACAGCGGAGCTGGGAGGCCAGCTCAGGGGCGGCCTCCGGCCGCCGCGGCTCTTGATCCCGCAGCGTCGGCGGCAGCGTGCGTTCCGGAATGGCCGGAGGTGCTGCGGGCGTCTTTACAGCTCCTGCGGCGATCGCAACCCCAGCCCGTCGCTTGTACTCCGCCAATTCCACGCCGGCCGGGTCTCCGCCAGCTGCTGCTTTGGTCCGCAAGTCCTCCCTTGCCGAGGCGTTTCGGCGGCTGCAACGAGCCGACGAGGGCTGTGGTTAAGGTCTGAGCCAGCTTGCCTTCAGCTCCAGCGCGCGCTACCCTCCCGCAGCACCTCCTCCACCGCCCCTACTCCTCCTCCCTCCCACTGCAACCCCCACGCCCCAGAGCCCCGGTCTCGTTGTACTCTCCACCCCACTGCACGCCTTCCTCTGTTCTCTCGCTCCTGGAGTTCCTGTACATCACCTTCTTGCCACCTGCAGCTGGGCCGCTCCAGCGGGGGCGCTCACTACTCCCTCCTCCAAGCAGTCTGCGCTGCCCCAGTCCCGGGGGGAGGGACTGTGGCGCTCCGGGACGCAGCGTTACACTCGGGGCGGGGAAGGGGAGGGCCAGCGTGGTGAAGGTGGGGGTGCCTGTTAGAGAGTGAGGTGGCCGGTCCCCTTCCCTCCCTTCCCTCCCCTCCCCTCCCTCCTTTCCCTTCCTTCCAGGCCTGATTTGGCGGCACCGAGCCTGAGGGCGCTTTTATCCCAAACCTTTGGGCGCTTTAGCTGCAGAAGCTCAGCTCTGGGAGAACCGGAGCCTACCGTGGAATTGGTTTGGAAAATCTTGGTTCTTTTTTGATATCTCTTTGCAACTTTAAAAAAATAAATCGTGCTGCTATAGAAGAAAATGAATGTTTTTGAAGACCTGCTGGCCCAAAGATGACAACCCATTTTGCAGGCACAATCCTTCCTCTGGCGATGAGCATATTTCCCTAACCTCCTCCCCTGCTTTAACGAACAATCTCAGTCCTGAAAAGGGGGAGGGACGCTTGTGTGAAGATGAAGTGCTGGGTCTAAACTTTCAGAATGGCGGCTCAAAAGTTACTGGAAATGATCTTTCCTCTGCCCAGCTGCCACTGAACCGTCAAACGGAGACCTCGTGCTACTCAATTCAAATCCACACGGACTCGATTTAATCATGGATATGGATGGCGCCATTTTCCTCCCCCACCCCATTGTCTTTGAGTATGGGTGGAGAGGGCCCTTGCACATGACAGCAACATGAAATTTTGTTCAAATTGTATTTGCGTGTTTCTGATCTCCTAAGTGTGCCTTTTTGCCCTAATTCGGACTACCGCCAGAAACACAGGGACGACTCAACACCCTCTCCCCAAACAGAACAAAATACAGGTGGATACAGAGGCGCTGGGCAGCACAATGGCTCGGCGTGAAGCCGGGGAGATGGCAGTCTTGGAGCTGGGAACGCAAGACAAGCGCGTAGACGAGTTCGCCGCAATGATCAAGCTTTTGGCCGCGCAGCGGTCCTCGTCCCCTAGGGAAGGCCGTATTTCTCTGCCCTGGAAGCAAACAAGCAACCCGAAAACGTCCCTCTGTGTTTGCTGTGAATTCAAATAAAGCACCTCCCAGAGTCATAACAGCCAACCCTCAGCATAGAAGGGCGACTTCTGGAGGGGATGATTAAAAAGAGACCCCGGCTGTGTGCGTTTCCCTAGAAGTCCTTAGAGCCACCCTCACCCCCGGGTCAGGCCAGCCCGGAATATGGGGCTCGCTGGATGCGGACCGGGTGGGGCGTGGGCGGGAACCCTTGGGAGAGAATGCTAACCCTTGGAGGTCTACCCTAAAGCCCCCTGGGGCACGGACCCCTTGGATTTTCCCTTAAGCCCCCTCCTCCCAACACCACTTCAATCCTTCCTTTTCTCCCAATCTTCGGTGGCAAAACAAGCCCTAAAGCACCACAACCAGAAGGAACTTAATAGCTCTCTGGACTAGAGGTAGAGGTCACCCGCAGCCCTGTGGGCCAGAGGCCAGAAAGTGGGGAGTTGGCAGCGCGTGGCTTCATGTGACAGGTACAGAGGACCTAGAATGACACTGAGTCTGGGAATGATAGTTTGCCCTAAAATCTCCAGGTCTCTTGGCTACACGGAGATCACAGATGTTTTTCCAAAGCCAAAATTCTCCCAAGTTTCTCCAAATGGTCATGGAAACCAGGACTGTAAAAACCTTGGGAATACAATATTTTTATTTTTAAGGAAAGTAGCAGAGCTCCGCACCAGGTTTTGAAGGCAGGGGGACATTCCCACTAGCAAAGTGACCCACTTTCCTCCCTCAGTCACCTAGCCACCCTATCTCTTTGCCACTCAGCCTGGCATTATTTGGTCCCAGGCCTCATTTTCACTCCAGTGCACATCAGGACCGAGATCTAAATACTCATTTGATATAGCGTAATAATCCTTTTCTCATATTTGATGGGAATGTTTTCCATAACCCAGTATTTGACAACATCTCCCTATAGGGACAGGTTTGTATTTATGTTGGTAAAATGTCCCCTGCCTCCAAGTCTATTGTAACCCAACACCTGACAACCCCGAGTCCCATTTCTGTTTGCAGAAAGGGTTTATTCAAGCACATAATGGGATCCCAGCAGAAAGCCTTTTAGAACAAGGGGCTATGGTAAACTTCACCACATGAACTCCGTTTCCAGGGCTATTAAGCTTTTAATTGGAAAATAGCAGAGGAAATTTCAAGGTGACTATAACGTGTTAGCAGTTAGTGCGGAGAAGAAAAGCCTAAGCGGGAATGAATGTAGAAAGCATATGGTCCGAATCACATTTAGGAGGAGCGGCCTGCTTCTCCACTTATGGGAAAAATAATCAAAGACATTGGAAAGAGAGAGGGGAGGATTACAAGTAAATGTAACCTCACTCCACTGGACCCATTCGCGTTCTGCTCTGGGGTGGGGTGTGTTTCCAAACCACAATTAACTCAGTAGAATTGTGATAGATATTAACAGTGAAAAAGCTAAAAGATAATGTGTGGATGTGGTTCTTTCCCTTGGCGTGCACACAATCTCACGGGTGTGTGTGAAAGCTTGAGGAATGCAGGTGTCCTTGCTGAGAAACCGAGGATGCTCTGACTCCAAAGCTGGGAGTCTCACCAGCTGCTCCTCACCTCAAGAAACAATCAAAAGGACAGTTTCATATTGTCCTGAATAATACATCAGGGCATTTTCTGCTTTGCTGGATTCTCATGGAGGGGGAGGTCAGGGTTCCTATTTTGTCGTTTTAATCGCGGCCACAGTGACGCTGGAAGCCGGGGGCGTGCAGAAAGCCCTTTGAATACGGAGGAAAAAAAGCCCTCTCTTCCCAAGTATGAACTTAGCTCTCACACTGTCCGTGCCTCTAGGCATCGCTCTTTGGCCAGCTTCAAATTGAAAGGGGGGAACAAACATCTAGTGAGGCCGCGGTGGGGTAACCAGCAATCGATTTCTTGAGGTGAGAATAATGCCCTTGTCTCCTTCAATTATTTGGAGAGCCACTCTTGAGCACACCCCAAGATATCCCCGAAGCCGCCCTCTGGGGTGTGGGGCAGAGGCCGCGTGCGCTCCGGGGAGACTGAACCAGCAGTTGGAGGGTCTGGGGGACTCGGCTAAGTAGAAAGTCCTAGACGGTCATGTTCTCACACGGTTTTGGCAGTGGGCTGCCGGAGGCTCTCCAGGGGCCTAGGCCTTTGGGAGCAAACGAGAGTGCAGAAAGGCCTGCAACCCCGCTGGTCCTACACAGCCCCGGCAGGTGCTACTGTTTGGGCCTTCGTGTTCTCGAATTTTCGGAGCTAGCAGCGACCCGAGCTTGGGAAGGTGTGCTCCCAAGGCGCAGATTCCTCAGACCTGGCTCAGACAAGGGCCGCTCCTGCCCCGACCTTTTGGGGTGGGAGTGTTGCTCCCGCATTCGCTTCCTCCAAGCCGCCTATTGAGCAGTGACCTCAACTCCAGGCTTTCGAAGGAAGGGACCGGAAAAGCGCTTCCTCAGGGCGCTCCCTACTGGGCCTGGGGCCAGGCCAGTTTCCGCGGTAAGCCCCGGGCGTAGCCGCTCAGTCCTCTCTCTGGCCTCCCAACCCAGGAGCGCCCACGGCTCGGCCTGTCCACCGCCCTGTGGATTCCCTCAGACCTGGGAGCTGGAGGCTCTGCCCCTACGTGTAGGAGCTCGCTCTGGGCTCCTAGGCTGAGTCGGACCCACCCGCACAGCAGGACTGGACGTGGGCTGAGGACAGCGGTCAAAGCTCCACAACGTTTCGCAACAGGGTTGCAGTGGGCGGCCTTAAGAACCCGTCTGCCTTCCGTGTAAAGGGTTTAAAAAAATGTACCCAACAAGGTAAAGTAGGAACAGCATAGGCTTATCTTACCCCTCTGACTTTAAAATATCCCCCCCCCCTCAAAAAAAAAAAGGCAAGGAAATCTTTTTAGGTAATTAAATCCTTTTAATTCACGGGACAAGCCAGTTCTCCCCAGGGCTCGCTGTAGTGCAGTTCTTCCAAGAACGAGCCCCTTTTC